>KE371385.1:558441-574705 GCA_000418225.1 Zizania latifolia | reverse complement strand
ATCCATTATAAAAGTTAAACATTAGCAGGACTACTCGTTCAAGAATATTTTGCACCTTTAATTTTCTCATCGGCTCATGTTTTTTCCGAACTGTTGAATACATGAAATTCAGTGTCATAACAGGGACAACAAATGTTCGTCACAAAATTTCGATAAAATCACTCCCATCCTCCTAAAAATCACTTATTTTAAAGTGAAATTTTTTTATATGCTACTAAAAGTTTATATGATTTCTTATTTGACAACTCACTCTCTCACTGATATGTAAACCTAAGATTCACGTGTCAGTAAAAGAGGGAGTGTCAAATAAGTAAATGAGTAAACTTTCAACGTCATATAAGGAATTAGTTCTATTTTGAATGTTGTACTGAGGAATTAATCATTTCTTTAAATGAACTATGAACATTGCTAGCTGCTGTAAATGAGTTCATTTTAAATGAATTAGGACAGCACGGATTAATTAAGCTTATACTAATTCTTACCAAAACCACCAAACAGATCATCAAAACAACATGCAAAACTTGCGGCCGTCTTCCTCAATAGCCACCAGTTGTTAACACGAAGCCATTAAGATAACCGAGTTGTTGCAAACATGAGGATAACATTGATTAGTCCTGGGCTTCGCTGTGGCCGCCACCACGGGATTGATTCCCTAACCACGACCGCTCATGAGGCACAAGTCATCGAATCTTTCCAAATCCAAATTGGAGTAGTTTAATCTGATCAAAACCGTGACAGAATCCTAATGGGAGTAGTTAATTAAGTTAAACTGAGGTAGGAAACAGTGATAGCTAAGGGTCAAGGGCTCAGGTCTTCTCTGGGCTAAAAAAATTTAGCCGTGCTAATTTTGAAGTGTTTTAGCTGCATTGTGGAGTGGAAGCCTATGGGCTCCAAATCGAAAGCCCAAGTTAAGATGCTAATGGAAACGGGTGAGAGTAGGTTCTGGACGTACTACAAACCAAAAAATTCGGACGATATTTTAACACTCAGTGATTATCATGTGATAAAAATATTTCAATACATAAATAAAGTGAAACATAGATAAATTTAAGTTGAAATATTTTGCTCCTACATATGAAACATTATGTTTCAACTACTAAAACATAAACAAAAGTACTGTATATAGTGATTTCTCGGTGTCACAAATAGCATCAATAAATGTTGCATTTGTTTGAAAGATTTTTCACTAAACATTAAAACTCGGTCAGATTATTTTGTATTTTCTAGTACGTACTAGAGGAAACATTTTTCAATGAAAACCCAAGCTAGAAGGAGAAAAGGCTGAGACGGTGAGGCGACTGGGTGAAAAACCACAGGTTCGGAGCTAAGCCGGCCTGAATATTCAGATGCTCATTCAGGTTCAGAGCAGCAGAAGCCACAGACCAAATGGTCACTGCTTGCCGATTGCCTTCCAGACTTGCAGTCACTTGTAGGTGATAGGGATGATGGCTGGATAACTGGATAAGTTCTGTGAATTGGACACTGCAACAGTCGCGATCAGATGGTTCAGGTCTGAGGAGTAGCTGCTGTTCATACGCTGTTGATTCTTAGTTCGCTCTACTATTCCTGCGTGTGTTGTCAGCTCGCAAGTTTTTCATACTGGTCCAACTTAACACACTTATTTCTGGATAAGAAGGAGGATTGCTTCATGTCAGTTTCATTGATCCCAGCATATGATCAGTAAAACAGAAGTTAAAACAGTTCTGCGATGAATTTCCTCCGACCGGTCCTTTTCTCGGTGCATAATAAGTTCACAGTGGGTCCAAATTTATTACTCCACCTATCCCGTAATATAGATCGGATAAGACATTTTATAGTACAACGAATCTAGACAGTGATACTGTTCAGATTCGTTGTAGTATAAAATATCACATCCGATTCTATATTGATATATTATAGGACGGAGGAAGTAGCTACATAAGTTAACAATGGGTCCAAATTAAAAAGCTAAAATAAGCACATGATACCAATTATTAAACTCGTTGAAGAAGTGCAATTGCATTTGAACTTCAGCTACCTGGTACAAATAGCTTATAAATTTATGCTTGTGATGTTTACATTACCCTTGAGTCACAAGTTCTTGACATTCTTTTATTCAATGTAGTAGCTTTGAAATGCACGCAATCAACTATGATCTTTTTAGCGCTACATTTGTTGATACAAATGCGTTACATAGGAAAGCACAAAACTCTTGTGTATTCAAATATACAAAGAGATGTCAAATGTTAGATGGGGATATAATAGTAATTAGTACTCCGTCTGTCCCATAATATTATAATTTAGAATCAGAAAACAGCGTAATGAATCTAGATAGTAGGATCGGATTTGATATTTTATAGTATAATAAATTTAATCAATATCATTGTCTAAATTTGTTGTACTATAAAATATCAAATTTGTTTTTAGTTTGTAATTTTTGAAAGCTTTCTTCTTTTCTTCTGCGAATATTTCCACAAAACTTTACACGAGTGATGTGACGAGTCATAGTTTTTTTTACAAGATGTTAATATTTCATCAGTTTGCACTGCACAGGCCACAGGTTACACTATGTTCGTTCTGTCAGACAGATCTGTACGGTGAATCCAGAATCTCGACACGTTCGTTCTGCCATTTTCTTTTGCAGAGTACCTCGAAATGTTCAATGGATAGAACACCAAACTCTGCCACAACGCATACCATCCAGCAGTTTGCCACTGTAGAACAGGACCGGAGGAAATGATGAAGAATCGAAAGAGTACACGACTAATTTTTTAGACAAATATATACAAGAAATTTGATGTTACTCTGTTAAATTTATTGAAGGGAGAACGGAGATGGAGCAAGTGCATTGGATGGCTCAAAAGAATTTGCACACGTGAGGTTAGATCTCATGTCATGCTAGAATTCCTTAAAAATTTGGAGGAATTTGAAATTTTCCTGTCCTACAAAATTCCTTTGAAGCACTCTTACCATCCAAAGAGTTCTATAGGATTTTTTTTCCTTCGGGCTGAGATCCTCTATTTTTATTCTAGATCTCAGAACTAAAATTATACTAAACAAACACTTGTTCTAGAGTTCCTCGATCTCTGTCTTTGCTTTGGGCAGAAACACTTGTTCGAAATGTATCCAGAAACTGTGTGCTAGCGAAACGCTTCTCACTCGGCTGCAGACTGCAGTACTCTAGTTTTTTTCTGCCATGGAAAAACACCTGAATGATGATGATTTGAGATCCTATAACAGAGAGTAGTCGACAGATCTAGCTGTCTCGCTGAGATCCGACGATATAGAGTTAGGTTTTATGATGGTCGGATTCACTTCGTAGCGATCGGAGATAAGGCTTCGCAACGACTAAAACAGGCTTCACACCGTCAGATCTCAACAGAACAGCTAAAATCTCGACTGCTATCTGACATCAGAGTCAGTAGAGCCTATTCCCCAGTGACAACTATAGCACCTGGCACAGAAGAGACCGTCAGTACCGTGAAATGGTCATCCAATTACGCTTAAAGAGAACAGAACGGAAAGTAAAAAAAAAACTGCTTCAGTTGTAGCAGGAAATCAACCGTCAATTCTCAGCGAGCGTTTGACGTTAGATGATTCTCCGGCTCTTTGACTAAATAATTTTAAGATTTAAATAGACAAATGTAATGCTAAAAAATTGATAGACAGTTTTAAAATTTTCATATTTTTATATAGAAAGATTTTAGAGAAATTACACCATTTAGAAATTTGAATAAAAAAAGTGTCGCACGATAATTCGATCAACAGTATGATATATCCTGTTCAATACTACTCCCAGATCATGGATTATCACGGGCCACATCTTCTAAGATTATAAACGGTATAATTGTATTAAAAAATCTATATGAAAATTATTGCTAAAATATTATATATAAAACTTATTTTAAAACCATTTATCAAATTTATCAGTTTAAACAATTAAATAATTAACATAGTAGTATATATCCATAATCCATTGAAGAGACCCCAAGAGAAGCTTGTTTCGGCCGGATATTGACCCTTGCCGACAGCAACAGTAAAGACACCTTTCCGACGTCAACCTCGCCGTCCCAATCCAACCTTATCTTTTCCAAAGCAGTCTTGCGTTTGCAATTGCACCACAGGTCTCCAGCAACAGCAAGATAACAGCAACTAATTACTCCAACTCTACCCATGTTACCTTCAAACATTTGAAAGGAACATGCCCAAGAACACGGTCAGGTTCCATCTTCCAAATCCCAGTGACCAGATTTCCTCTATAGCAACGATGGCCTTTTCAATTTAGACAAGAGGCTGGAGAGAAAGGAGAACATGGGAGCTATGTACAAGTCTGCATCCACATCTTTCAAATCATCTGCAGTTACTCTCACCGTGACATAGTCACTGACACGTTGTTCCAATGCCCGATGGTGTCGGGACTCAAAGTGACAAAACCACCGTGAAGTCAACTGCGGAGAACCGTTCCAGCATCTTACATGGTTCTAGCTCTACCAATACAGGTGGTGAAAGAATGGTAAGCCGGAGCACAAAACCCAAGGTTACAAAAAAGAAAACCTCAGAGGATTGTGCGGCGGCCATTGGTGTTTCGCGTGGCCTCGTCCCATGGAGGGGGCGCCTGTGCAGGCCCCATATCCAGCTCTCCTCCAACCATCAATGCCGGGAGGCCGCCATTGGCCGTGGAGCCGGCCATGGTCCCTCCAATGCCAAGCCCAAGGAAGTCCAGCGTAGCAGGCTTGGGACCGTACAGGGGTGATGGTCCCGTCATCAAGTCCGGCAGCCCTGAATTCCCACTGTCGTAGGTGAGACCAAGGCCAAGGCCGCCAGGTAGCATCGGCCCAGGCTCCATTTCCATTTGCTGGCTGCTCCGGCGGCGCCACTGTTGCTGTGCACTGTTCTCAGTGAACATTCTGTGTGGCAGCTTGGCCGGCGGCGTGCTGTCGACGAACCGTCCTTGAGGTAGCTGAGAAGCTGGTGGGTTACCAGTGAACCTTCCTTGAGATAGCTTGGAGGAGGGTGCCGACGAGGTCGAAGTGTTGAGCCCAAACCCCTTCAAGAACGACGAGCTTGATTGCGAAGCTCCAACCTCAGCAGCCTTCTGCAGGAGAGCAGTCGCCGACATGTGCGGAGCCGGAGGTGGAGCAAAGGAGCAGGGGTCACATGCATTTGTCTGTGGGAACAGTGAGGATGGAGCACCAATTGCAAGGCAGAGGAATGTGGGATCGACGCCGATAAGATCACGCAGGGATCTACTCTGAGGGGTGCTGCTTGTTGTGACGGATGCAAACAGACCAGCAAACGTGCTCGTCGTCGTCGTAGCTGGAACAATGGAGCTGGAAATGCTGCTGCTCGTGCCGCAACCGGCGCTGCTGCCATCGGTTCCAATGGCCTCCGATGGAGGCGGAAGGAAACACGGGAGCATCGGAGTGTCGTTATCCGGCAGGTTAGAGTCTTCCAGTCCAGCTCCAGCATCTTTGAATCCATCAGCCTCCTGAAAGCAAACGTCTTCATCTTGCTCATCTTCCTCCTCTTGCTTGGTAGCCACAGCTGGCTCGGCAACCACAGCTTGCTCTGCAACAAATAGATCAGAGCAGCCAGGAACAAGTCACTCCTCATTATTCGGCTAACTAATCAAATGACCAACCGAATTGGGGAAGAAACAAGACTAAATGCGCGTGAATTTGCAATAAATCTCATCTATCTATAGGCAATATGGCAAACAACCAACCAAATGCAAAAGAAGCATACCATCCACATTTGCCAAGACAGTGTGATGCTCCTTTGGTGGCGGAGGCGGCGGTGATGGAGGCATTGGAGGGCACTGCGGCGGCGGCTCCTCGACAACCTCCTGGCCTTGCTGAGGCTCATCAACCTCGGCCACAGGAGAACCCTCATTGTCCTCCTGCCCCTTCTCCATCTCCTTGTCCTTATTCACATTCTCGTCGGCCTCCAAATCAGGCGGGCGAGGCGACGGCGGCGCCGGCACAGCGAGCACCCTGCCGGTCTCCTCCACGAGGGCGCCGCAGAAGGCGCGATGAGTCACGAAGCTGTCCCTCCTGATCCAAGCCAGCACGCCGGCCAATGAACCAAAGCAAGAATGCAAATTTTTTTTTGCCCCCGAGGGCCAAGGGACCATTGGAATTTGGGGGAAAGAGAGCAGCGGAAAGTAGAGGTCTGGTACCTGGTGAAGAGGGTGCCGCAGTCGCAGCGGTACTCGCGGGTGCCGCAGGTCTTGGCATGGGCCTTGAGGTCGGCCTGGACGGCGTAGCGCTTGCCGCAGCGGGGGCACGCCCAGCGCTTCTCGCCGTGCTTGCGGCAGAAGTGCTTCTTGATGCCGGTGAGGTCCCCGAGGGCGCGGGCGGGGGAGTGGTGCACGCAGGTGGGCTCGGGGCAGACGTACACCCTCCGGCGAGGCGGCGCCGCGCCGGGCCCGCGCTGCCGTAGCCGCCAGGGCAGGTTGTGGCCGCGGCGGGGCAGCTGTAGGTTCTGGTCCCGCTGGAACCCTTTCCCGCAAACCTCGCACACGAACCGGTTCGTCGCCATCAGCGTCCCCGGCGACAGCGCGATCACCTCCGCGTCCGGATCTACACACACGCGACACGCAAACCCACCATCAGACCGGCGAAACCACGCGGGGCGGGTACCAACCGCCCGCCGCCCACCAAAAAACCGAAGCTTTTGCTCTCGCCTGGCGTCCCGGGGAGGTTCCTCTTCTTCTTCACCGGCGCCGGCGCCGGCGCCACCTGCCCTTGCCCCGCCTCCACCTCCGCCTCCGTCGGATTGGTCGGCATCTCCGCTCAATCTACCGACGAAACTCCTCCCCTCCGTCCCCCTATCCCCTCCTCACCCGCACCAGTACCCTCTCCCGGAAACTCCTGCCTGCTGCGCGGCGGCGGGCGGTCGACGAGCTGAGAAAAAAAAAAGGTTTTTTTCCCTTCTCCCCACACGGCTCCCTTCTGCTTCCTCTCTCTCTCTCTCTCTAATTTTCTCTGGCTTTCTATTGGGGGAGATGGGGTGGGAGTCAGAGAGAGGAGGTGGAGGCATCGGGATGAGGCGGAGGCTGAGGCGGCCACACCCACACTGGGTCTCACTGCTGCCGTCCGTCCGTGCCTGTCGCTGCTGCCAATCCGGCACGTTGGCTTTCCGGGCCGGGGTGGGTAGCGGCCCCTCCCCAGCCGTCCGATCCCCGCGCCGCGATTCGTGCGCACGTGCCCGCACCCTGCCACGCCTTTTCGGTGGCTTGCCTCCCCCGCCTTTAATACCCGTACCCCACCACCAATGGCCAGTGGCCACGCCGTGTTCACACTCTCTCTACGTCGCCCACGCCCAAAAACACGTAGAAACTGCGTGCGCGCTGCGCCGTGCGCCGAGAGGACGGGAGAGAGCGCCGCGCGATCGCGTTGGCGCGTAGCTCTGCTCGGCCGCGCAGGTGGCCGGCGTCGTCGTCGTCGCAGAGGAAAGGGGAGCCAAAGCGATAGCCCTCCAAGTGGACGACGAGCCAACCTGGGGGCAGCGGTTGGATTGGATCTGCCGATGTGATAAGGGCGGCAGCGGCTGGCCCAGCTTGGCCAAGCCAACCTTTATCCATTTGACACCACCACCACCGGCAGGTTCTCCAAACTATCCATCTCCACCACGGTTATTCATAACAGATCGAAAAAAAAACTCAAATTTCAACCCATAACCGGTGACTACTATAAGATTGTGGAACCCTACTGAAGAGAAATGAGATCCTCAACTATCGGAAAAGCCGAGTACAGAGATGACGAGGTTTTATAATGGCTAAAACAAGCTTTATAATGAGATCCTTACAAGACGGTTAAGATAGACATAAGAGGAACTGGTTCGGCCGGGAAGCAAAAGGCGTACGGATGCAGCAACAGACGGAGGGTGTGATTTCTTGTGCCGGACGACGAGACGAGAGGAAAAGTCGGCGAGTGGGTGGCGTGGCGTGGCCACGAAGCTGCTGCTCGTCGTGTGACTGGAAAGCTCGCGACCTGAGCTGAGCTGGGTCGTCGACGAAAACGATCGGTTACCGTTCGCCGCCGACGTGTACGTCGTCGGTGCATCGTGGAATCGTAGATCGTTTCTTGACTGGCTCGGTTGAGTGAGAACGGTTTTACTTCGGGATGCGAGGAAAAACAGCAACACATCGGCGACGGCGAGACGAGCAATTTGAGCGGCGTGGGGTCGCATGCAGACCCACGTCTTGTATGTTATGGATCTATCGCCGTGTACGGAATGAAAGGGGAGCAAGCAACAACGACGATAAGTGCCAGCTTGGACATGGACATGGTGCGTGGTTCTGGTAACCATCACTTTTTTCTGAGGTTTGTTTTTGAGAGTGGTGCGGGCGTTTTCTAGTTGGATTTCTGGAGATTTTTTTTCTCCCTTTTTTTATTTTGGCGAATCATGTTTTTGTCTTGGAACATGGCGCCTCATTTAAGCTCAATTCTAGGCAGATTATAGTTTTGAAAAAGCCATAAGTTGTTTAAAGTATAAAATTTATTATCTAAATAAGTCATAAGTTTATATTAGATCATGCTAGTGGAAATTTTTTATATTTTGAGACCTCTTTAGCTTTTTTACATCTATGCTTCACCTAATGTTAAAAAATATCATAAATAATAGTATTATCAATTAAATACTAACAAAACAAGTCATGGGTAATATAATACTTTTGTTATATTACATTTACGATGAACTCATATTTTAGAAACCGTTTAGACTAGAATAACGAGCTTCTCAAAAAAAAATTTAGACAAATATTTATTAAGACTGTTAAATTTAAGCAAATTTATAAATAAGTAAATGCCGTCTAGAATGACATATGAATGTTTTTTATTTACCAAAAGACGGACACATAGTACGTGCAAGGAAAATGTATTTTTTTTCCGATGAAGACAATCCATTTATTAATCTGGCTTTTGTTGTCCTTGATTTTCTTTTCTTGTCCAATCCGCCTCCCACGGAAAGGATTCCCAGCATGCTTCTTATAACTAGACATGTAAGTACCAAAATCGATGAACAAAGGATGATGAAGAAAAAGGTTACTGTTCCATCTTGGTCCATTGTACTCCACTCTATGCTCTATGGTGTAGAAAAAGGTTACTTTGTTAGAGACCACAAAGTGAAATAGTATAATTACATTCTAATTTTTTAATCTATGGAACTTACATTGACATCATATTTTGGACGTAAGAATGATAATAAGACTAATATCCTAAAGTGAGATAAAATCATTTCATTTCTAAATCAAACTAGAATAAAATTATCTACGCTACACTATCTGTAGCCAAACAGTTACAGTCTCGTACCCATTTTGTTTGTGGTCCTCTCCACAGAGATCTTCTATGCACTATGCTCCTCGCATCGGGTGGTGCTGCCATGCCAGTTTGCCACGAGGATAAAAAAAAGGTGGCAATAGCAAATGGGAACTATTGGGCGAAAAGTCTCAATCTACATGTTTGGATTGCTAAAAATTCATGGCAGGCAGTACTAGCTAAATTTGCATCGGTTGCCACCAAAGCAACTGTACAAGAGTGTAGCTATATTATTTATTGTAAAAAAGAGCAGATTTTCAAGGGTGTGTTTAGCCCAGTCCGGCCACAGGAACGGTACCCACGCGAGTATTATAGCATGAACAGTATCTATAAGTCCAATTTTTAGGGATTAGATCTTCAAAAGTTATAAGTTATATTTCTTTAAGAACTAAAAACGGCTAGTAGGTTACTAGAATGTATTATAAATATGTCTTAGACAGAAAGAAATAAAATATCTAAGATTAGATTAAAACAGGTTAGGTTGGAACCCTACCTTATCAGCGTCGCGGCGCTGACAGGACAAGGGCTAAGACTGGCCGTGTATTCTAGAAAATATCTCTGCACGTGACAATTTGTCAATGCTTGAGCTCGTATACCTTTGTCCTAAGCTGAAGATGAACCGATTCATATTTGATATAACTTTAAATCTAAAATAGATTTGTAGTCGTAGAGCTAAAAAAAGCAGCTCCACCATTTCTATATGTATTTTCTACGACAGATCACATGTTCTGCTATAAATTGAAAATCTAATATATATTTCAGCCCAGGGAGTGTATTAAAAAATCAGCTCCGGAACAAAAGGGGAATGATAAATGCTACGGCCAAACAGCAGAAGACAAATGGAGCATATGCATTTCAATCATTCAGTGGAATCGATCATTGTGCCCCCTTGAGTCATTTTCAGGCAACGAAAACCATAAGCAACATTATGACCAGATCTGTATTTTGCATAGTAATTGCTCGCCAAAAAAAACTAAAAAATCGTCATGCATATTAGCAGGCTGTTGCACTTGCACATATCCATATCATTTCATGCCATGAACATCTCCAAAAATCCCTCTGCATGTATCTTATTCAGGAGAGCTACTTGGCTTAGCAGTTAGCAACTCTGGTTCCACTTCATCAGAATCTGATCGTTCACCACGAACCATAATCTTTTTCTGATTCGTGCGTATGCAGGTGAGCTTAGTACGAAAGGGCTGACGGGAAAAGCTACGGCTAAAAAAGAGAAAATTTCGTATATGCCACTGAAAATTTATCAGTTATTGTACATGCTACTGAAATTTTTTTTCCTGTATATACCATTGCTTTAGTTTTTGTGTCCATATATTTAACTGTCATTTTTAACGTTAACATATGTTAGTTTCTTTTAAATAGTAAAACGGCCCCTTAGCTCACAATATAGGGAAGACCAAGAGGTGCACACCGTCACCGCTGTCGAACCCTCACCCGCTCCTTGCCGCTCCTAATCCATCATTGATTTCTTGTGTTGTGAGCTAATGACACAGTTTTACCATTTAAAACTTTTAGTGATATATATATAATTTTCTTTTAAAACCCGGATTGAAACCCCCATCAGAAACTTCAAAGCAGACATCAGCAGTCGAAACGCCTGTGAAGACTAAAATCCAGACTCCGCTGCCGCCCATAGTATCGTTGTTCAGTGAGATCAGGCTATCAGAGGGTGGCCGTGCAGCCACCATGGCATGCCCTCACTAAATCTCCCAGATCATCAGCTGAAGATTGGAAATAGACTAAATACATGTTGACTTAGAAGCTGGATTGACTTCTACTCCCTTTATCTAATTCATTTTACATGTCGTTTTGGACTTATGTACAAGAATTAATAATTAAAAAAACAACTTAAATAAATTTGGTGTCTCCTATTTATTCTGCTTTAAAAAGAATATTCTGTTTATTTAAAAGAGGGATATTATTTATTTGATGATGATAGCTTTGGCTGTCGTGTTGTCGGATGAGAATTTTGGACTGGAGCCTACACAAAGGCAGCAAGCGTTGTAGACTCGACCTGGAAAGACTAGACCAATAACCATATCCAAATAATTGCATCACAAATGTAGGCCATGTCTGATACTCTGGTTGGTGTGCTTTAAAAAAAAATCAGTGGTTGAATAAGGCAAGAACTACGGACAAATGAGATGTCGGAGATCTTTCAGAATTACCATGGATTCACGACAATGACCGTCCACTTGTGCTATAAGCAGTAAGCGCCCCCCACCCCCTCTTTTCTGGACGTCAACCTGTCATGAAGCCCTTAAGGATAATATATACTAATAAATAGATCCTGAAATAACTCGGTGACATCACATCAGTTGATGAAGCTACAAGATTCTAAAGTGACAGGGCGCCATAATGTCCTCAGGTCGGATCCAATAGCATCCTTATCAAGATTACCAGCTAAACCAAACTAAATTTAGTATTGTAACCACAGTTAATCTGACTGACAACTTTAACGTCGGACTTAAAGCCATAATTATTAGTTAATAAATTTATAGTAACACACTTAACCTAAAATCCTAAATCCAGCCTTAGGTCAGAATCGACACCATGACAGCCGAATAGAATACATTTGATGCGCTGCAGTTACACGATTGCAGCAGCATAGGGTACCGTAAAATGGAATTTACAAATGCGGGCCGCTTTATCGGTGAGTCTGAGCCCTGCAAATTAATGGCAGCCCGGCAACATAAAATGATCGTCAACGTAGCACCGGCGAGAAAACCACACGGGCACAGTCGAAATGTACGAGGCCCAAACATCCGATTCTTCAACGATCCCGTTGGTTTTGCGTAATCGAATTTATCCACGGCATCTTGTGGCCCATCCAAAACAGAAACATAGGCTTGATTGGCTCATCAAGAAGTATTTATTACTGAGTGGATGGTAGCACATGAGAAACAATATACAACAGCAGAGATGCTACAGAACAAGAGAAGGTGACAGAGCCCTGCCCTAAGAACTGCAAGTGCGGTATACCTCATCACGCATCATATCGATTGGTCCATGATCAAGTGCGTAACGATCCGGGCCAAGATACACGCCTGTCTTCTCGAGGAGAGCTAAACCTTCCCCTCTGCCGTACCTTGACGAATAAAGCTTCAGGTATTCGATGTCCTGCGTTAGAGTATCAGTTAAGAACTGTGAGCAGAAGTCCAATCGTGAGCAACTGCTTATTAATGGTGAGTTTCAGGTTTGTGCTATCCAGAGCTGAGATGTGAGAACTGTGGTCTGTGGCAATCAAAATCAACAAGTGGAAGGCTGGAAGCTGCATTTGGTAATGCAATGATTCCCAGATGTCATTGGCTTCACAGTTTGTAATGTTTCTGAACATACTAGTGTACAACCAAAGGCAAAGGGGGATAAGAAAGGCAATTTTTAAGTGAATAATGGGTACCTTAGGAATAAATACTCAGCACCTAATCTGAATCTGAATAGTTCTATCTTATACTAGCATTGTAATAGAAAGACAAAGCATTAAAAAAAACTATCACCTGCATGCCGCTGAGAATGCGCTCTAGTCTAGTGGATGCTACTGGTTCATGTGACGAAGAAAACACTTCACCAGGATAGAACAGAACCCCATCACCAGGAGGAAGACCACGTCGGAAACAAATCTGTAGACTCACCAAGTATGATAATCAGATGAGCGGATGGCTGTGGACTGTAGAGGACAGTTTAACAAGTTGAAATTTGCGTTAAATTTTCAGGAAACAAAACAGTCCTTCATAAACTAATGATATCTTATTATCTCATTATATCAATTATCAAATGCTTTCCAATGCCATATCATACCTCAGCACTTGGGATCATAGCCTTCTCGTAGCAGTTGCTGCCCCAATAAAGGAATCCTGTTCCACCCTCCTTCCACACTCTCCACATCACTGCCCTGTGCTGGGTTCCACGCATCCCAAGGTGCCAGTTTGGTTGAGGATCAGAAGGCCCCATACACACATATGTCCACCACTCCTGGATAATTATTGAAATTTCTTTATCAATATAAACAAAAACTTGAATAATGAAGGGCTTCATATGCATGTATAGCTAAATGAGAAAATCATGAGTAGAATCAAGCTATATGTGAAAGCCATATAAAATGATATTGATTTTCCCCAGTTTAACACTATGTTTAGAGCAGATCGTGCAACCTAAAATATTCAAGACAAAAGTATTTCAGCCACACAGAGGGAAAATATTAAAACTATAGCAGTAAAAATAAGGAAAATTGTCTGGTTCCATCATCAAAGAAACACTTTCTTCACCAGTAGGAATGTAGGATGATGCAACATGTAACACAAACAACTGGATGGACCTAACATCTAGAACATTGGATAACAATAACAACCACAAAAAAACAAATAACAGTAAAAGAATGGCACACCAGAGAACCAGTACTGTTTACATATAGAGTCCCCTCTGTTCACGTGGGTGTGTTATTCAAGATCGAAACATTGTGCTCACAATATCCCAAAATATAAGCACTTCTTGAGTTTTTCATGGGGATTAAGGAGAAATATGAAATTAAATGAGGGGTAGCTGTGATTGGTTGAGATGAGTAAATAGGTGGAGAAATTAAATGAGAGATGGTTATCATTGGTTGAGATGATTAAGTAGATGGAAAAATTAAATAAGCTAGTTGTGGTTTGTTGAGATGAGGGTGTAGGTGGAGAATTATCTATATTTTGAAAGAAAATTTGAATGCTAGAAGTAGCTATATTTTGGGACGGAGGGAGTCACTATAATCTCATCATATATGGGTGTAGCTACATAGAAATGGTAGCACTGGATTCATATTTGAAACTATTTTTCGTACGATTTTCCATGTTGGGTAGTTATTAACAAATAACAGAACAAACAGTATATTTAAAGAAATAGCAGTAGAAGTTTAATCTTAAAGATTAGTGTGTCAAAGTCAAATTGCACCTTACAAGAAATGAATGGAGAGAGTAACAGGAAAACAGACACCATGTTTGATCTTTCATAAAATTACGAAACCTGGTGCACTGTCATCCAAGTAATATGTTTTTTATATTCTGATTAATACTAATTTTAGACCAAAATACCAACAGATAACAAATCAGCATTATTCAGAAAATAAATACTCCAAGTCATGAGCTCTTTTAAGCATAGTAACATCCATACTACAGCTTAATGCACAAATTTTCAATGCAAGTACAGATGCTGTAGAAAGAAAATGGAAATTGGTCAATATTATATAAAAGAACATAATTTGCTCTTACTTCACCAAGATCAGGTCGTAGTTCAGCAACAATATCCTTCACTAAGTCCTCTCTTGTGCCAAGAACCCATTCACTGTATAAGACAACACTAGATCAATGGAAACACTAGATCCAATATTGAACAATGTATGATGTTGATTGGATGCACCAAGCCACCAATGCTTCTACTAGCCACCATGCCACAAATCCAACATCCATATAGTGTAACACATTTCCAACATGTATCAGAGTTGAGTTCCAGCCCGTGCCATCACAATATCAGTGCCTTGTGAGAATGGACAAAAATTCTCAGAGACCGGAATTGATTATTGCATCTACCTTGTTTTGTTACAAAGTAGAAATAATTTATAAACCTTGTGCATTTGATACATAGCCTAGATTCTGGATTTGTATGACAAGATAATGCAAGATGTAACCAACACTTTATCACCTAAAGTTATGAACCTTATGTATTTTGTGTGTAGAACCAAGAATTACAAGTCTATTTTAGGCTTTTAGCATCAGTATAGATCAGGTATTGGAGTGAGTCCATCAATGGGTGCCCACAGATTTAGCACATTTCAATCCTTAATATATATCCTAGGAAAATTATAATGAATATGATGTTGTATTATTAAGTTTGGAAAATTATGACCATACCATGCTATGCTGGTGTGGAATCATGTGTGCATGTTGTTGTAACTTAGGGATATGAACACCATGCCCACACAATTTTAGCAGTTTAGGGCAAATAAAAAATACTAGCAACAATGCAAACCTTGTGCAAAAGACCTGTGTATGTGGGCGTAGAGTATTTGGAACTTTTACAAAAGCCTCAAATGTAGAAGGAGCCAGTTCAGAACCACTTGGACCTACATGAACCATTCACATTACCAAAAAAAAAATTTATACTAAAAATAAATTCAAGAGCTGCCAAGTATGATCAGCTTCCATAGGTATAAATGTTATCTTGACTTTTCTGCAAAAACCTACCACCAGATAGGGTGATAGAAGATTTTTGCATCACAAGCCGTTAACAGTACGCTCATTTCATAAATGAGATAAACCACAGTACCGAATGGCTAAACATTAAAGGAAGACATTTTATGGTACCTCAATGATGAATATAAATATATGCTCACTACAGATTCAAGTATGGAAGTCTGTTTTTTTATGATGCAGTGTTATACTAAAGCCCTAAAGGAGACTAGGTTTAGTCCTACTTACCACAGTAATAAGTTGTTAAAATACGCACGTCAGAAGCGTATGACCGTAACTCGTTAGAGATGCTGCGGATCACATCATACTGTTCCACGTTCAATGGCTGAAAAATAAAACAAAATGTTAGATGATCATGAGGTAACTTTATTTCTTCAATGATAAAATGAACAGGGCCATATATTTGAGTTGATGTCATTTGTTGCATCAAGCTATCTTAGGCTTAAATGGTCTGGAAATTCAGGGCATAAAAAAGGCATAGCACTAGGTGCAAGGGGAACATATCTACTGCAAATCATGAAATAGGCACAAACATATAAAACTGTTTTGGTATGATAACAAACCAACAAGTATTGCACCACCCTTAATTATTTCAGTTTTAAATTCAATTGCAAGTTAGGAGAATTTAAACAACATTCTGTTCTGTGAAAATAAATAGGTTTCAAATGGGGTAATGTGCTAAATTTAGAACTGTATCCATAATTCCTTTTTTCTTTTTCTTTTTTTTTT
>KE371385.1:544409-558431 GCA_000418225.1 Zizania latifolia | reverse complement strand
TGGACGGCGTAGCGCTTGCCGCAGCGGGGGCACGCCCAGCGCTTCTCGCCGTGCTTGCGGCAGAAGTGCTTCTTGATGCCGGTGAGGTCCCCGAGAGCGCGGGCGGGGGAGTGGTGCACGCAGGTGGGCTCGGGGCAGACGTACACCCTCCGGCGAGGCGGCGCCGCGCCGGGCCCGCGCTGCCGTAGCCGCCAGGGCAGGTTGTGGCCGCGGCGGTGCAGCTGTAGGTTCTGGTCCCGCTGGAACCCTTTCCCGCAAACCTCGCACACGAACCGGTTCGTCGCCATCAGCGTCCCCGGCGACAGCGCGATCACCTCCGCGTCCGGATCTACACACACGCGACACGCAAACCCACCATCAGACCGGCGAAACCACGCGGGGCGGGTACCAACCGCCCGCCGCCCACCAAAAAACCGAAGCTTTTGCTCTCGCCTGGCGTCCCGGGGAGGTTCCTCTTCTTCTTCACCGGCGCCGGCGCCGGCGCCACCTGCCCTTGCCCCGCCTCCACCTCCGCCTCCGTCGGATTGGTCGGCATCTCCGCTCAATCTACCGACGAAACTCCTCCCCTCCGTCCCCCTATCCCCTCCTCACCCGCACCAGTACCCTCTCCCGGAAACTCCTGCCTGCTGCGCGGCGGCGGGCGGTCGACGAGCTGAGAAAAAAAAAAGGTTTTTTTCCCTTCTCCCCACACGGCTCCCTTCTGCTTCCTCTCTCTCTCTCTCTCTAATTTTCTCTGGCTTTCTATTGGGGGAGATGGGGTGGGAGTCAGAGAGAGGAGGTGGAGGCATCGGGATGAGGCGGAGGCTGAGGCGGCCACACCCACACTGGGTCTCACTGCTGCCGTCCGTCCGTGCCTGTCGCTGCTGCCAATCCGGCACGTTGGCTTTCCGGGCCGGGGTGGGTAGCGGCCCCTCCCCAGCCGTCCGATCCCCGCGCCGCGATTCGTGCGCACGTGCCCGCACCCTGCCACGCCTTTTCGGTGGCTTGCCTCCCCCGCCTTTAATACCCGTACCCCACCACCAATGGCCAGTGGCCACGCCGTGTTCACACTCTCTCTACGTCGCCCACGCCCAAAAACACGTAGAAACTGCGTGCGCGCTGCGCCGTGCGCCGAGAGGACGGGAGAGAGCGCCGCGCGATCGCGTTGGCGCGTAGCTCTGCTCGGCCGCGCAGGTGGCCGGCGTCGTCGTCGTCGCAGAGGAAAGGGGAGCCAAAGCGATAGCCCTCCAAGTGGACGACGAGCCAACCTGGGGGCAGCGGCTGGATTGGATCTGCCGATGTGATAAGGGCGGCAGCGGCTGGCCCAGCTTGGCCAAGCCAACCTTTATCCATTTGACACCACCACCACCGGCAGGTTCTCCAAACTATCCATCTCCACCACGGTTATTCATAACAGATCGAAAAAAAAACTCAAATTTCAACCCATAACCGGTGACTACTATAAGATTGTGGAACCCTACTGAAGAGAAATGAGATCCTCAACTATCGGAAAAGCCGAGTACAGAAATGACGAGGTTTTATAATGGCTAAAACAAGCTTTATAATGAGATCCTTACAAGACGGTTAAGATAGACATAAGAGGAACTGGTTCGGCCGGGAAGCAAAAGGCGTACGGATGCAGCAACAGACGGAGGGTGTGATTTCTTGTGCCGGACGACGAGACGAGAGGAAAAGTCGGCGAGTGGGTGGCGTGGCGTGGCCACGAAGCTGCTGCTCGTCGTGTGACTGGAAAGCTCGCGACCTGAGCTGAGCTGGGTCGTCGACGAAAACGATCGGTTACCGTTCGCCGCCGACGTGTACGTCGTCGGTGCATCGTGGAATCGTAGATCGTTTCTTGACTGGCTCGGTTGAGTGAGAACGGTTTTACTTCGGGATGCGAGGAAAAACAGCAACACATCGGCGACGGCGAGACGAGCAATTTGAGCGGCGTGGGGTCGCATGCAGACCCACGTCTTGTATGTTATGGATCTATCGCCGTGTACGGAATGAAAGGGGAGCAAGCAACAACGACGATAAGTGCCAGCTTGGACATGGACATGGTGCGTGGTTCTGGTAACCATCACTTTTTTCTGAGGTTTGTTTTTGAGAGTGGTGCGGGCGTTTTCTAGTTGGATTTCTGGAGATTTTTTTTCTCCCTTTTTTTATTTTGGCGAATCATGTTTTTGTCTTGGAACATGGCGCCTCATTTAAGCTCAATTCTAGGCAGATTATAGTTTTGAAAAAGCCATAAGTTGTTTAAAGTATAAAATTTATTATCTAAATAAGTCATAAGTTTATATTAGATCATGCTAGTGGAAATTTTTTATATTTTGAGACCTCTTTAGCTTTTTTACATCTATGCTTCACCTAATGTTAAAAAATATCATAAATAATAGTATTATCAATTAAATACTAACAAAACAAGTCATGGGTAATATAATACTTTTGTTATATTACATTTACAATAAACTCATATTTCAGAAACCGTTTAGACTAGAATAACGAGCTTCTCAAAAAAAAATTTAGACAAATATTTATTAAGACTGTTAAATTTAAGCAAATTTATAAATAAGTAAATGCCGTCTAGAATGACATATGAATGTTTTTTATTTACCAAAAGACGGACACATAGTACGTGCAAGGAAAATGTATTTTTTTTCCGATGAAGACAATCCATTTATTAATCTGGCTTTTGTTGTCCTTGATTTTCTTTTCTTGTCCAATCCGCCTCCCACGGAAAGGATTCCCAGCATGCTTCTTATAACTAGACATGTAAGTACCAAAATCGATGAACAAAGGATGATGAAGAAAAAGGTTACTGTTCCATCTTGGTCCATTGTACTCCACTCTATGCTCTATGGTGTAGAAAAAGGTTGTTTTGTTAGAGAGCACAAAGTGAAATAGTATAATTACATTCTAATTTTTTAATCTATGGAACTTACATTGACATCATATTTTGGACGTAAGAATGATAATAAGACTAATATCCTAAAGTGAGATAAAATCATTTCATTTCTAAATCAAACTAGAATAAAATTATCTACGCTACACTATCTGTAGCCAAACAGTTACAGTCTCGTACCCATTTTGTTTGTGGTCCTCTCCACAGAGATCTTCTATGCACTATGCTCCTCGCATCGGGTGGTGCTGCCATGCCAGTTTGCCACGAGGATAAAAAAAAGGTGGCAATAGCAAATGGGAACTATTGGGCGAAAAGTCTCAATCTACATGTTTGGATTGCTAAAAATTCATGGCAGGCAGTACTAGCTAAATTTGCATCGGTTGCCACCAAAGCAACTGTACAAGAGTGTAGCTATATTATTTATTGTAAAAAAGAGCAGATTTTCAAGGGTGTGTTTAGCCCAGTCCGGCCACAGGAACGGTACCCACGCGAGTATTATAGCATGAACAGTATCTATAAGTCCAATTTTTAGGGATTAGATCTTCAAAAGTTATAAGTTATATTTCTTTAAGAACTAAAAACGGCTAGTAGGTTACTAGAATGTATTATAAATATGTCTTAGACAGAAAGAAATAAAATATCTAAGATTAGATTAAAACAGGTTAGGTTGGAACCCTACCTTATCAGCGTCGCGGCGCTGACAGGACAAGGGCTAAGACTGGCCGTGTATTCTAGAAAATATCTCTGCACGTGACAATTTGTCAATGCTTGAGCTCGTATACCTTTGTCCTAAGCTGAAGATGAACCGATTCATATTTGATATAACTTTAAATCTAAAATAGATTTGTAGTCGTAGAGCTAAAAAAAGCAGCTCCACCATTTCTATATGTATTTTCTACGACAGATCACATGTTCTGCTATAAATTGAAAATCTAATATATATTTCAGCCCAGGGAGTGTATTAAAAAATCAGCTCCGGAACAAAAGGGGAATGATAAATGCTACGGCCAAACAGCAGAAGACAAATGGAGCATATGCATTTCAATCATTCAGTGGAATCGATCATTGTGCCCCCTTGAGTCATTTTCAGGCAACGAAAACCATAAGCAACATTATGACCAGATCTGTATTTTGCATAGTAATTGCTCGCCAAAAAAAACTAAAAAATCGTCATGCATATTAGCAGGCTGTTGCACTTGCACATATCCATATCATTTCATGCCATGAACATCTCCAAAAATCCCTCTGCATGTATCTTATTCAGGAGAGCTACTTGGCTTAGCAGTTAGCAACTCTGGTTCCACTTCATCAGAATCTGATCGTTCACCACGAACCATAATCTTTTTCTGATTCGTGCGTATGCAGGTGAGCTTAGTACGAAAGGGCTGACGGGAAAAGCTACGGCTAAAAAAGAGAAAATTTCGTATATGCCACTGAAAATTTATAAGTTATTGTACATGCTACTGAAATTTTTTTTCCTGTATATACCATTGCTTTAGTTTTTGTGTCCATATATTTAACTGTCATTTTTAACGTTAACATATGTTAGTTTCTTTTAAATAGTAAAACGGCCCCTTAGCTCACAATATAGGGAAGACCAAGAGGTGCACACCGTCACCGCTGTCGAACCCTCACCCGCTCCTTGCCGCTCCTAATCCATCATTGATTTCTTGTGTTGTGAGCTAATGACACAGTTTTACCATTTAAAACTTTTAGTGATATATATATAATTTTCTTTTAAAACCCGGATTGAAACCCCCATCAGAAACTTCAAAGCAGACATCAGCAGTCGAAACGCCTGTGAAGACTAAAATCCAGACTCCGCTGCCGCCCATAGTATCGTTGTTCAGTGAGATCAGGCTATCAGAGGGTGGCCGTGCAGCCACCATGGCATGCCCTCACTAAATCTCCCAGATCATCAGCTGAAGATTGGAAATAGACTAAATACATGTTGACTTAGAAGCTGGATTGACTTCTACTCCCTTTATCTAATTCATTTTACATGTCGTTTTGGACTTATGTACAAGAATTAATAATTAAAAAAACAACTTAAATAAATTTGGTGTCTCCTATTTATTCTGCTTTAAAAAGAATATTCTGTTTATTTAAAAGAGGGATATTATTTATTTGATGATGATAGCTTTGGCTGTCGTGTTGTCGGATGAGAATTTTGGACTGGAGCCTACACAAAGGCAGCAAGCGTTGTAGACTCGACCTGGAAAGACTAGACCAATAACCATATCCAAATAATTGCATCACAAATGTAGGCCATGTCTGATACTCTGGTTGGTGTGCTTTAAAAAAAAATCAGTGGTTGAATAAGGCAAGAACTACGGACAAATGAGATGTCGGAGATCTTTCAGAATTACCATGGATTCACGACAATGACCGTCCACTTGTGCTATAAGCAGTAAGCGCCCCCCACCCCCTCTTTTCTGGACGTCAACCTGTCATGAAGCCCTTAAGGATAATATATACTAATAAATAGATCCTGAAATAACTCGGTGACATCACATCAGTTGATGAAGCTACAAGATTCTAAAGTGACAGGGCGCCATAATGTCCTCAGGTCGGATCCAATAGCATCCTTATCAAGATTACCAGCTAAACCAAACTAAATTTAGTATTGTAACCACAGTTAATCTGACTGACAACTTTAACGTCGGACTTAAAGCCATAATTATTAGTTAATAAATTTATAGTAACACACTTAACCTAAAATCCTAAATCCAGCCTTAGGTCAGAATCGACACCATGACAGCCGAATAGAATACATTTGATGCGCTGCAGTTACACGATTGCAGCAGCATAGGGTACCGTAAAATGGAATTTACAAATGCGGGCCGCTTTATCGGTGAGTCTGAGCCCTGCAAATTAATGGCAGCCCGGCAACATAAAATGATCGTCAACGTAGCACCGGCGAGAAAACCACACGGGCACAGTCGAAATGTACGAGGCCCAAACATCCGATTCTTCAACGATCCCGTTGGTTTTGCGTAATCGAATTTATCCACGGCATCTTGTGGCCCATCCAAAACAGAAACATAGGCTTGATTGGCTCATCAAGAAGTATTTATTACTGAGTGGATGGTAGCACATGAGAAACAATATACAACAGCAGAGATGCTACAGAACAAGAGAAGGTGACAGAGCCCTGCCCTAAGAACTGCAAGTGCGGTATACCTCATCACGCATCATATCGATTGGTCCATGATCAAGTGCGTAACGATCCGGGCCAAGATACACGCCTGTCTTCTCGAGGAGAGCTAAACCTTCCCCTCTGCCGTACCTTGACGAATAAAGCTTCAGGTATTCGATGTCCTGCGTTAGAGTATCAGTTAAGAACTGTGAGCAGAAGTCCAATCGTGAGCAACTGCTTATTAATGGTGAGTTTCAGGTTTGTGCTATCCAGAGCTGAGATGTGAGAACTGTGGTCTGTGGCAATCAAAATCAACAAGTGGAAGGCTGGAAGCTGCATTTGGTAATGCAATGATTCCCAGATGTCATTGGCTTCACAGTTTGTAATGTTTCTGAACATACTAGTGTACAACCAAAGGCAAAGGGGGATAAGAAAGGCAATTTTTAAGTGAATAATGGGTACCTTAGGAATAAATACTCAGCACCTAATCTGAATCTGAATAGTTCTATCTTATACTAGCATTGTAATAGAAAGACAAAGCATTAAAAAAAACTATCACCTGCATGCCGCTGAGAATGCGCTCTAGTCTAGTGGATGCTACTGGTTCATGTGACGAAGAAAACACTTCACCAGGATAGAACAGAACCCCATCACCAGGAGGAAGACCACGTCGGAAACAAATCTGTAGACTCACCAAGTATGATAATCAGATGAGCGGATGGCTGTGGACTGTAGAGGACAGTTTAACAAGTTGAAATTTGCGTTAAATTTTCAGGAAACAAAACAGTCCTTCATAAACTAATGATATCTTATTATCTCATTATATCAATTATCAAATGCTTTCCAATGCCATATCATACCTCAGCACTTGGGATCATAGCCTTCTCGTAGCAGTTGCTGCCCCAATAAAGGAATCCTGTTCCACCCTCCTTCCACACTCTCCACATCACTGCCCTGTGCTGGGTTCCACGCATCCCAAGGTGCCAGTTTGGTTGAGGATCAGAAGGCCCCATACACACATATGTCCACCACTCCTGGATAATTATTGAAATTTCTTTATCAATATAAACAAAAACTTGAATAATGAAGGGCTTCATATGCATGTATAGCTAAATGAGAAAATCATGAGTAGAATCAAGCTATATGTGAAAGCCATATAAAATGATATTGATTTTCCCCAGTTTAACACTATGTTTAGAGCAGATCGTGCAACCTAAAATATTCAAGACAAAAGTATTTCAGCCACACAGAGGGAAAATATTAAAACTATAGCAGTAAAAATAAGGAAAATTGTCTGGTTCCATCATCAAAGAAACACTTTCTTCACCAGTAGGAATGTAGGATGATGCAACATGTAACACAAACAACTGGATGGACCTAACATCTAGAACATTGGATAACAATAACAACCACAAAAAAACAAATAACAGTAAAAGAATGGCACACCAGAGAACCAGTACTGTTTACATATAGAGTCCCCTCTGTTCACGTGGGTGTGTTATTCAAGATCGAAACATTGTGCTCACAATATCCCAAAATATAAGCACTTCTTGAGTTTTTCATGGGGATTAAGGAGAAATATGAAATTAAATGAGGGGTAGCTGTGATTGGTTGAGATGAGTAAATAGGTGGAGAAATTAAATGAGAGATGGTTATCATTGGTTGAGATGATTAAGTAGATGGAAAAATTAAATAAGCTAGTTGTGGTTTGTTGAGATGAGGGTGTAGGTGGAGAATTATCTATATTTTGAAAGAAAATTTGAATGCTAGAAGTAGCTATATTTTGGGACGGAGGGAGTCACTATAATCTCATCATATATGGGTGTAGCTACATAGAAATGGTAGCACTGGATTCATATTTGAAACTATTTTTCGTACGATTTTCCATGTTGGGTAGTTATTAACAAATAACAGAACAAACAGTATATTTAAAGAAATAGCAGTAGAAGTTTAATCTTAAAGATTAGTGTGTCAAAGTCAAATTGCACCTTACAAGAAATGAATGGAGAGAGTAACAGGAAAACAGACACCATGTTTGATCTTTCATAAAATTACGAAACCTGGTGCACTGTCATCCAAGTAATATGTTTTTTATATTCTGATTAATACTAATTTTAGACCAAAATACCAACAGATAACAAATCAGCATTATTCAGAAAATAAATACTCCAAGTCATGAGCTCTTTTAAGCATAGTAACATCCATACTACAGCTTAATGCACAAATTTTCAATGCAAGTACAGATGCTGTAGAAAGAAAATGGAAATTGGTCAATATTATATAAAAGAACATAATTTGCTCTTACTTCACCAAGATCAGGTCGTAGTTCAGCAACAATATCCTTCACTAAGTCCTCTCTTGTGCCAAGAACCCATTCACTGTATAAGACAACACTAGATCAATGGAAACACTAGATCCAATATTGAACAATGTATGATGTTGATTGGATGCACCAAGCCACCAATGCTTCTACTAGCCACCATGCCACAAATCCAACATCCATATAGTGTAACACATTTCCAACATGTATCAGAGTTGAGTTCCAGCCCGTGCCATCACAATATCAGTGCCTTGTGAGAATGGACAAAAATTCTCAGAGACCGGAATTGATTATTGCATCTACCTTGTTTTGTTACAAAGTAGAAATAATTTATAAACCTTGTGCATTTGATACATAGCCTAGATTCTGGATTTGTATGACAAGATAATGCAAGATGTAACCAACACTTTATCACCTAAAGTTATGAACCTTATGTATTTTGTGTGTAGAACCAAGAATTACAAGTCTATTTTAGGCTTTTAGCATCAGTATAGATCAGGTATTGGAGTGAGTCCATCAATGGGTGCCCACAGATTTAGCACATTTCAATCCTTAATATATATCCTAGGAAAATTATAATGAATATGATGTTGTATTATTAAGTTTGGAAAATTATGACCATACCATGCTATGCTGGTGTGGAATCATGTGTGCATGTTGTTGTAACTTAGGGATATGAACACCATGCCCACACAATTTTAGCAGTTTAGAGCAAATAAAAAATACTAGCAACAATGCAAACCTTGTGCAAAAGACCTGTGTATGTGGGCGTAGAGTATTTGGAACTTTTACAAAAGCCTCAAATGTAGAAGGAGCCAGTTCAGAACCACTTGGACCTACATGAACCATTCACATTACCAAAAAAAAAATTTATACTAAAAATAAATTCAAGAGCTGCCAAGTATGATCAGCTTCCATAGGTATAAATGTTATCTTGACTTTTCTGCAAAAACCTACCACCAGATAGGGTGATAGAAGATTTTTGCATCACAAGCCGTTAACAGTACGCTCATTTCATAAATGAGATAAACCACAGTACCGAATGGCTAAACATTAAAGGAAGACATTTTATGGTACCTCAATGATGAATATAAATATATGCTCACTACAGATTCAAGTATGGAAGTCTGTTTTTTTATGATGCAGTGTTATACTAAAGCCCTAAAGGAGACTAGGTTTAGTCCTACTTACCACAGTAATAAGTTGTTAAAATACGCACGTCAGAAGCGTATGACCGTAACTCGTTAGAGATGCTGCGGATCACATCATACTGTTCCACGTTCAATGGCTGAAAAATAAAACAAAATGTTAGATGATCATGAGGTAACTTTATTTCTTCAATGATAAAATGAACAGGGCCATATATTTGAGTTGATGTCATTTGTTGCATCAAGCTATCTTAGGCTTAAATGGTCTGGAAATTCAGGGCATAAAAAAGGCATAGCACTAGGTGCAAGGGGAACATATCTACTGCAAATCATGAAATAGGCACAAACATATAAAACTGTTTTGGTATGATAACAAACCAACAAGTATTGCACCACCCTTAATTATTTCAGTTTTAAATTCAATTGCAAGTTAGGAGAATTTAAACAACATTCTGTTCTGTGAAAATAAATAGGTTGCAAATAGGTTATGTGCTAAATTTAGAACTGTATCCGTAATTCCTTTTTTCTTTTTCTTTTTTAATGATGATTTGATAATCAAACCAATGCAGTTTGCTTAGATATCTCTCCAGGTGCAAGATGCATAATACAGACTCCCACTAATAAAGTTAAGTCTTACCTTATTGAACAGTTCATACACGAGTTGGTCTCATCATTAGCACTAACTATTAGATGTATCTACAATTCTTGCATGTTACAGATACAGTTATACTTGCTGGATTGCCAGTGTTATTGTGTATTGTGATATAAGAAAACACTGGACATGTTTTACATAGGTGACATTAGATGTTTGATATAACACCTTATTATTCTTGGTAAATCACATTCAGCACTATATAGCAATGAAAGTTGCCCTCATACGAATTCAACCAAAAAGATAACATCAGTGAGTATTAATCATCTTTTTCTATTCAACATAGACGTGTAGCTAAACCTGATGATTTAAGCGTCTGTTACTATTATTCAGATTTCAAAACCATAATGTAGTTCCAACTGCATAGAGCTATGCTGTTACTATTACTCAAAATCATTATGTAGTTCCAACTGCATAGAGCTATCAGAACCTAATGGAATCTGAAAATTAATATGGCATCATAAGGCACACTACAAACCATATAGACACTTACATTTTGTGTAGAGCCATGTTACTGGGCAAATACGCACCTCATCCCACAAGTAGAAGTAAGATTTTGACCAATGAGGCTCTGATTTCAAGATTTCAACCTCTCTTCGCAGAGAATTTTTTGCAGCATCAGTGCTATTGTGAATCAAAAGGGGAGCTAAATTAGTTGTTACAAACATATATAACAAGCTGATATAAAAGTTAGCAGAAATTTGAGCAATACCATGATAGGATAGGTGCATATGGTACTGCATATGCAGCCAGTCTTGGATCAGAGTAATATTCATTTGCCTTCGGGTGATCAGCTAGGATAATATAAATAAGTGAGAAAAAATCACTTCCATAGCAGCATATTGCTTTACCAATAAAAACAGTGTTACCAGGCCAAGGGCATGTGTATGCTAGAATGCGCATGCTATCTCCCCATCTGCAGAAAAATGGACTGATTCTGTACTGGAGGAGCCACCTGAAGTGATGATCAAGTGCATCATACCAACCTTTGGTGCCATGCTCCAAACAAAATCGATCTTCAATCACAGTTTCAGATATCTGATGCATAGTCAAGGAGAACAAATCCATACAAGTATAGTGAAAAGAAAATTCATGGTGATTACAAAGCAACACCAGCATAGACGATTCAATGACAAATTTTCAACTGTAGGTCTACAAATTATGTGTTCCACGCCACAAACAAACATGTAAAATCCTTATTATATTTTAAATTACCAGAAGATAACAGAATGAAAGAGAATATTGCCAGGATACACCAAAGACAGCAGGCAAAGAAGGTGTCAATGGGAGAGTAAAATCCCAAACAGTAAGACTTAGCTTCAAACGAATTGCCACATTGTTCATAACATCTTCATCCATCATGTCTCCTAATCCATTATTCTCTTGGCAGTCCTGGAATGATGGAAGTACTAACAGCCTCCTTAGTGTGGTTGAAGCAGATTTAAGCCTTTGCACCTAAACGTTGTAAAACTATTAGAAAGGAATGTTGATTTATCATGGCACATCCCTGAAAATATAGCATCAAAGTAACATACCGTTTCCTCTGATGGTGAGTAGTCTCTGGGTTCAGTGATGTCAAGACAACTTCTTAATTCTCTATATAGCTGGTACCTCTCAGATTTTGTTAAGGGTTCTCCTCTGGACCTGCCACCCCATAGTTAAAGGCAAACGGTTGTCAATAACCCTACAGAAATGCACATTTGAGTAGAAATCAAAGAAAAATGTCATATGGACAGTTGTGACCACCTCCAAGCATTCGAGTGGGCACTGGACAGGCATCCTGAATATCCACATTTGATACTTAAGCTATCTTGTTTCAGGATGAACAACTATTTGTCTAAAATAAATTGGCTATTTCATGACCTGAGATCTTTCTAAATTATGTAAACTATTTGAAGGCATATAAGAAGATTACGCTAGTTGGCTCACACAAGAGTCCAAATTTAGTGCCTCACGTGAGACAATGACAAGGCAAATTCAATGACTTGGGACAAACAAAACAGTGGCTCAGATTTCACACACAATACAAAATAGTCATATAAAGCCCCTCATCGTTATATTTTTCATGGGAAACATGCATGCAAAAGATAGTATTCATACAGTGGTTCACATTAATTCAGATACTTCATATGTTCTCTATTATATCAAATATGCATTAGTATGCAATATGAACACTTGTGTCAATATTAGCATTCAGCATCTGTTCATGCACGAACAATACTGATCAGATTATACTATCAATTTATCACTTGTAGGCTTGTAGCAGACACAGTGGACCAACTTAAAGCAGGCAGCAGCGTAGTCAAGCTTACTCTGCTTCTGTTCTCACAGCAGTAATAAATATTTCACCCTCATATAGACCAGGCTGTTGTCCGCAAGGAACATTTAGTGAGACCCATATGGCACTTGTCTCTCTGTACAAAAAAGTAAATTAGCAACTATAAAAGAAAAAATAGGTTGATGTGTGTAAATGATGGTTGACAAATCACAGAAGCAGTACCCTGGAAGCAGGTTTATTTGCAAGGTCAGTGGATCAATTGGCACAAGAGCATCTGGTACACCTAATATAGGCACCACACGTCGCAAAGTTATAGATTGACCAACCACTAACCTGGTACAGCACTGTTATAATCATCCAATGTAGAAGTATACAAATGAAGGTGTCTATCAAAGAATGAACTAAAAATTTAACGAACAGACAAACCTGTCTCCAGAGGAAGAGCAAAGATCAGTGCACTGAATCTTCACAGACCCTGCAATACCTGAAGTGGCCCATGAAACCTTTGGACGTAAAGCGATTTGAAAACTTTCCCTTTCGTTTCTTGCTGCCAAAAGGTTCACCTAAAGGAAAAGTAACTTCTAAGTATTTTTGGAATGAACCGTGATCGATATGATAAATTCATGCAAACAATAGCCTATCACAAGTAAACACTAGAAGAAAACACTGCATATCTGAATGAACAGAAAGGTGGCATGGCCCTAGCACATTCCAACAGCCTATCCCAAGTAAACACTAGAAGAAGAAAACACTGCATATCTTAATGAACAGAAAGGTAGCATGGGCCTAGCACATTTCAATAGCCTATCACAAGTAAACACTAGAAGAAGAAAACACTGTGAACAGAAAGGTAGCATGGGCCTAGCACATTCTGAATACTGAAGTGTAAAATCAAGAAATTTCTTGCCTTTCTAGCAGTGTAATAAATTCAAGTGTTACTTACATGTTCCATAGGTCGAGGTGCTTCTTGTTGGTTAATATTTGCTGTGCTGGGCATAGACCAGACATGCAAAAGATCTGCTGAGTGTACTTTTGTAGGGTCAATCGCACCATTACCTAAACTTGACCCCTGTAAGCCTCCATCCACCCAGCCATAACTAGTCCCTCCTCCAGCTACACCTTCCACAGGTGGCACAGAACTGTTCTGCGTCCTACGTCCTGTGATCAGAAGGAAAAGGACTCATAGTCAAGTCACATAACTGGAATTTAAGCATCAAAGGTCTTTATCACTGATGTATGTCAGTCAAAACCCCAAATGTATATAAAATATTTCTCAGTGCAGATAAGAAAACTGTATATTAATTGCTATCAACCAACAATTCTAAGATGTAAAGGGCTTTCCCATTTATGATATACCATGGATGACAGCATGCAACCAGTTTTACGAGACTCCAGCACTTGCACTTTGTCAAGGGCCTCGGCCCCTAGGGCGGGAGGCCCCTGGCTGCGTAGCTCGTAGCCGGCGCGGGGCGGATCCCCTTGCCGCGCTATCTTTGAAGAACGGAAGAAGACTAGATAGAATTGAGGGAGATTGCAGAATAATACTCTTTATTGCTTGCCTCTGTCTTAAGGGCTTACATCTATATTTATAGTGCCTAATAGAT
>KE371385.1:522683-538989 GCA_000418225.1 Zizania latifolia | reverse complement strand
GTTTCCGCTTTCGCAGGGGATTGAAGAGGGAAAGGTTTAAGGCGACTGCGAGAGCGGGGAACGAGCTCTAGGGTTTTGTCAGTTGGATGGAAATGGAATGGATATATGGAGGAGGGAAGCAACACTTGTGACAACATGATGGGCCGAATGATGGGCCGGTGCTACCTGATCCAGTTGCAATCCCAGCCCATTTAGCTCATCTCGTGCGCTTCTGTTTGCCGGGCCTGGATATTTCCGGCCAATTTAACCATTTGTTCATTTCAATTGCTTTCTAAGGTAGTCAATTCTACTTTGTACCATTTTGATTATAATACCAGTCTTGACAGTCCTATGTATGTCAATTCTGACTATTTTAATCAATTTTGGTGCTGTTCGAGTTAATATTGGCCATACCGTCAGAATTACAAATTAAACTTTATTTAATATATATGTTGCGTGGTACTTAAACTAGGTCCCGTTTAGCACAGCTCTATATTCAGAATTCTTTGAAGCTAGTCTAACCTAGCTATAAGAAATCCTAGCTATGGAGTTTTGGATGGATTGAATGTATTTAATTAAGTAATCTAGTTTTTATTTTAGATTAAAAATAAAAGTTTAAATTATTTTATTATACTATATAAACCATAGATTTAGCATGAATCTCGGAGTTGAAGTTGTACCAAACAGGCCATAAACTAGGTATTATATTGTATTCGAGCCATAAACTATATTTGATCTATAAACTTATACATATATCATATTTAATCGTGTTAGTATGTTAGCTAGGTTACCATTTAATAAATGGTTTGGGCTGACTTTATTTTTAGCATTTAAAATTTATCAAAAAATTGATGTTTGCTCGTTTCTTTTGGTTAATGTGTGCATAATTAATAAACCATGTTTAATCAAGTGACAACACACCATCATTTTGTCTAAAAACTATAGCTAACAGGATTAACAAAAGGCACTAAATTACTTATCTACCCTACTAATATATCTAGTAGTTATTAAAAATGAAGATTTTTTAGACGATGAAAACGGTACACCTTATTTAAGCCTGAGCTTGTTAGGCCGGACTACTTGTTGAGAGCATTAGTTGGTTAGGTCAGGGATCATTAATTGATAGAATCAAAAATTCCGGCGTAGTGTAAAGTTTGCACCGTGTTCATGTTCACGGCGGAACCCAAGTTGAGCTTTGGGACGTGCACACGATTTGACTATCATGTATTCATGTCGTATCGGTTAGTACCAACCATGCTTACCACCATGCACCTCCGTTCCTAAACAGACAACCAACCATCACATGTGCAACCACGCACTACAAATCTCTCACCGGCGCTACAAACAAAAAGAACACTAATAGCATCTACAATATCACGAATGTTTTACTAGCTAGCATGACGAAAGCATATGCCGGAATGAAACTAAATTATATCATAAAGGATAATCTTTGGAGGCATGTGCTTGCATTACTGCATAGGGACTCTGTCAGTACAAATGTACCATGTTCTTATTACTCCCTCCGTCCTATAGTATAATAATTTAAGACTGGATATAATATTTTATAGTACAACAAATCTGATCAGTGACTATAAAATATCTTATTTAATCCTAAATTATTATATTATGGATCAATAGCAGCCAGTTTGATCCTAAATTATTATATTATGGATCAATAGCAGCCAGTGTGCTAGCAATTTTTTACTGCAGCAACGATAGTCGAATGTACATTGTGCACTGTTTTAGAACTGTGGCAGTTTACTCTAGCATATGATGTGGGCCACTAGATTTGGGTCAAACGGCTTAATGTAGATCATGATGCATAACACTTTTCGTTCTCTAAATTAGATAGTATATGTTATAATATAAAGTGAATTATATGTATTTTTTTATCGAAGCTATGATTTTTGAGTTTAAATATTGATTAACATATAATTAAATAAAAATTATAACTCAAAATTTTTGATCGAACTGATGGATATACGCAGCTCGACAGCACCTGTCACGAGCAGAACAAGCGTGGTAGCGACGAAAGGTCGACCATTCGGAGAAGCGAGGCGCGCTGCACGGGTTGCCACGGCCGACGGCTCTCGCCCCATCACGCGCTGACACATGTAAGTCGCCGGCCCCTACGACGATTTGGAACGTGACGAGACGAGACAAACAAAAATCCGCTTGTCCGCGCGCCCCACCCACCGGCTACGACGACCCGCGCCGCGCACAGCCCTGGTTAACGGCCGGGAGGAGGCCGCTTTTAAAGCTGCCCTGATTCGGTTTCCGGGCACTCTGCCTGTCGGTGCCGTCGCCCCGAGACGGCGGCGTCGTTAACCACGGAAGCATCGACCCAGCGCCGAGCACATGATAGTGTCACCTGTCACAACAAGAAGGTCGTACCAATGGCTCAGGATTATTTTCTACTCGTATTGAGACATTCTACATTCTATCCGTGATTTTTTTTATTAATTTAGGGTTTAGTGTTTAGAGTAATATAAGTTTTTTAAAACATCTTACATATTGGTATTTTGGATTTCAACACTTACTATTTTATTTTATAAAAGGCAAAAGAAGAAGCTAAGAGGCTACATCAATCACCAATCACTTAGCGTGTCAACATGAACAACCTAATTCCTACCGCTAATATGCCACTTGCCGACGTTGATCAAACAGATGCTGACCTGGTGAAGAAAAAAACCACTGTGATCAAGACATGTGGATAAATACGTGAAAAAGATTTCTACCACATATGCTCTTGAGCTACAATGTGCCACGGACATGCACATTCCCCCCCTCCGAATTCTTCTCTGATTTTTTTCTGATTGGAAATTTGGAATCATGGTAACTTTCCTCCATGACAACAACAAATATGTGTCCATTTCATAAAGAAACGAAACACAAACAGGTGTTAAAAAGCAAACTACAGCAACCAGAAGATCATATTAGGGGACATTTGGTTGCCTGAATGAGTTAGCACGGTTTGTATTAGTGAGTCAATCTCATCTTAAACAGGCTAGCTTTATGTAAAATACATATATTTAATTGCTTATATATGTATATAGCCTAGCTAAGAAGAGAAAGAGTTTGGTTGCCTATATCTGCTTCACAATCAAAATCCGTTTCCCTACAGCAAAACTCGTGCGTGCCGTTTGCACCGACGGGGATAGGCTCAACTGGCTAGCCAAACAACCAAACACAATTATCGTCCATGCATCGAGCTAGACCAATGACTATGCAGATACCAATCGCGTCCTTAGGGAATATTCACCTCTGCTCGAGCAGCGAGACATGCACTCGACATGTATCCCTTAATCTACCGTCGTGTGTGTCTATGCAACTGTGCATGTGAGCCTTTTGCTTTAACGAATGTGCTTGCCAAGTCAACCGATCCGGGCACCGCTACACGTGGAGTAAACAGAAGCCGGGGGTCAAAGGGCTCACGGAAATGTGACTCGATCGAAACTCGAAACTCCAGGGAGACTCCCCGTTTGTTCTTGATGTTTGAGATGGACTACTCCCCTGATTATCGTGGCACGTTTTCCCAAACTTTCGAAGGATGCAATCTTTACAAAAATTATATATATATAAGTTTATTGAAATTCGAGATGAATCTATTTTCAAATTTCTAATATTAATACTTGATTAATACTGCTCTAATGACTCATCTTGTCGGAGTGTCCAAAATGTGAAAAAAAACAGCTCATAAGCGTTAAGATATTTTTATCAGCTAGCTAAACCATTATAAATATAGTATTTACAGTAATCTTTACTATAAACTTATGTGCTGCTCATAAAAAATAAAGTAATATTTATCACTTTTAATTTTTTCTTCTCTCTTATCTTTAATATCTCCCTATGCTATAAACATTGTGAGATAAAAAATAACTAATGATCAATATTATAGATTACACCCATATAGACTGTGCCTAACAAAAGGTATATCTGGTTGAAACAAATTGTGGAAGATAAAAAACGATAAAGCTAGAGTTTATGGCAATTAACGAGAGAGTTAAACAAATAAATTTAATGTAAAAAGATTGATGAACAGTTCTGAAATATTTATATACGGAGTACATCATTTAACAACTTACTAAGTGTGCCGAACTTAAACAGCAAACAAAGCGCAAATAATCGGGCCTACCAATCATTGGTGAATTGTAACGTGTACCAGAATTCCATCGCACACTGGTGGGGCCACTGGGTCCAGAGCTCATTCATCCTCATCCCGGCCATGTACTTGTCAGGTTGCTTCTCTGTCTGACAGGTGCCCCTCTCAGCAGAGATAATTTTCAGTGCTTTTAATTTGATCTTGATGATATCCATGCTTGAATCGATAGATTTTCGGTCCACCCAGTCCATTTGATTGGTTTGATCGGATAACCAAATGAACATGTGTAAAACTCTACTTCCAGCTTGGTACAAATTGAGGATCAAAGCAATAGCGTGCATTTATTGAATCTTTAAAAAGTCTTCTTTGAAATAGAGAAAATTTAACATATTTTTAAAGGATTTAAACCGAACTCTATAAAAATCATGTAAAATCGACGTATTTGTGACTGTGTATAACTAATCTAATCTAACATTGTTCGGGTAACAAACTGTCCAAAACGTTGAACCTAGAAATATTTTAGAGCCTAAGCAAAATATGATAGAGACACCTAAAGGAAGATTGTATCATATATCCCTTTATTAGATGAAAAATTAAGAACTTATTTTTTATATCTTATTGATATATCAAATCATCTACAATATTTTGGTCTGACAGTAAGCCTGGCCGGGTCTCAGTGCACCCTGGTATCATGTGAATATGTGATGCCACCTTAACAAGAAAAGACCCGAGTTCTTGAAGCCTTGCTTGCCATGACAGGAAAGGTTATTCGGTAGCGTAATCCTAAGCTTCTTCTGCACAATACGCTACACAAAGTGTACACTATTCTACACGCTGCAGTGGGTGAGAAAAGAACATGCATTCTAGCGACATTATTATATGCAAGTAGAATAATTTTGATTAACCGTATTTATGATATAATTATTAGTAGTAAATCTGTATCGATCTCTTATATAAATTTATAATTTTATTATCTGCGTCATTTAATTCTGATACGATTTTATCTTTTAATGATTTCTATAATTATTAATTAATATAATAGTAGAAATTATAAGTAGTAGCGGCGGGGGCGACGCTTTGAATTGAACGAGGTAGGCGAAGAACGCAGGGGAGGCAGGACGCGCAGAAGGAGGGGAAACTGCAAGGAAAAGGGGCAGAGAGCATCCGCCAGCCCAGATCCAGCCGCTCTGTCGCCGTCGCCGTCGCCGTCGCCGCTGGCTGCCACCCCCTTCTCCTTCCCCCGCGTCGGCTTCTCCTACCCCCTCGCTTCCCTTCCCCTCCCGCAGATCGCAGATTTTTCACCGCCTCCGCCCGCCCGCCCGTGCAGTTGACGCTTCCGCCACTGCGTGCGCGCATAGCACAATTCGAAACCCAGCGCACACTCCCCTCCCTAGGCGGCAACGCCTCCGTCCTTTATAACCGAGCGGCCTCTCTCCCGCCTGAGGCACCGAGCGGGTGGTGGGTGGAGCGCAGCCGAGCCGTGCCATTCCTCCGCCGGGGTTCGTGTCACGTCGTCGGAGGGATAGAGCGGCGGTGAGAGGAGGAGATGGAGGCGGAGAAGAAGCCGCCGGTGGTGTCCGACGTCGGCGCGTGGGCGATGAACGTCGTCAGCTCCGTCGGTATCATCATGGCCAACAAGCAGCTCATGTCCTCCTCCGGCTACGCCTTCTCTTTCGGTACCGTACGCGCCTCGCGCGCCCCCTTCCTCCCTGTCTCCTCTCCAGATCTGGATCCGCGGCATCCGCCGGTCTGTGTCGTTCGTGGTGACGTCGGGGATCTGAGAAGGTGTTTGTTTCGTCCTTTGCGAATGCAGCCACGACGCTGACCGGGTTCCACTTCACGGTCACGGCGCTCGTCGGATGGATCTCCAACGCCACTGGCTACTCTGTCTCCAAGCACGTTCCGCTCTGGGAGCTCGTTTGGTTCTCGCTCGTCGCCAACACGTCCATCACCGGGATGAACCTTAGCCTTATGCTCAACTCCGTCGGCTTCTATCAGGTACGTGGTGTTGCCTGTTGTTACTAGGCTGCCGGCCACTTGCGTGGAATGCATGGTCTGGTCTTGTGGCTGAAGGTGCGAAACCTCTGCAAACCTGCAGATCTCAAAATTGAGCATGATCCCGGTGGTTTGCTTGATGGAATGGGTGCTGAACAGCAAGCACTACACCACCAAGGTCATATCAGCTGTGGTTGTCGTGGCAGCGGGTGTTGGGATTTGCACCATCACGGATGTGGAGGTCAATGCCAAGGGATTCATCTGTGCATGCGTGGCTGTGTTCTGCACATCGCTTCAACAGATTGTAAGTTCTTTCCCATCTCATCCTGATATTATACTTGTGCTATTGTGCGTTTCAAATTTCCCTGTAGGATGAAAGAAGAACTAGTTGTGGATATTGTAATTGGCAACCACTCAACGATTAAATCATTGACGCTATGCATTTGGTACTATTTGGAACTGAACTATGTATTTGATGAAGAACAAACCTTGATATTTGGTGGAACAATATGTTTCCATTGATATGGCATTATATTGTTCTACTCATTTGATGCCTCCCCTTTCTGGTGCCACTTATTTTTCAACCTGTTAAGTTGCTTTGGCCATCCTTCTGTAGCATTATTCTTGAGATAGCAATTAAACCAATCTATGGATGCCAGAACCCAGCCAATGAGGCCTCAGAATGCATAATTAAAAGTTTAAAACTCAGCAATGACCAATCTGAAAATGCAGAAATAGTAATGCTAGCCATAGAATTATGTGGAATGCTTATTTTCACATCATAAGCTGTGGATTTGCAGTTCTCTTGACAGATAACTTTTGTGTACTCCCTTGGCCTTGATGTTTTACATTGTGGAATTTTCATGCTAGCTATGAATCATTTTTGAAGGTTTACAACCAATTTGAAGCAACTTTTGGACTATTTACCATAGTTTCTAAAACTGGATCAAACCAGTGGTCTGTCTGGAAAAGAGGGGAACCATGGCCAGCTCCTTTCAGGCTTCCACTAGCCCACTAGGGATTTTTTTTGGGGGGGATGGACTATAAGGAATTCTATTGGATTGTCCAGCCCAGGGTCTGATTTATAATAGGACCTGAAGGCTACAACCTCCTTCTTGGGTGTGCCTCATGGGGCGAAACGAATTGGGGCATTATTTCTTCGTTGCTACAATGGGAATATGGGAACCAAAATATGTGAGTGTTATACAGAAGTATACAATTATATAAGTCAAGATTGTATTAAACATAACTCAGGTGATAATAACTATAATATCATTGAAATGCGATCTAACTCAGGTGGTCAGACCAGTGAACCGGTGTAGCAAGCAGTTCACTGGCCAGCTTTTAAAACTATGCTATTTACATTCTTTGTAATCTCATTACATTAGACAATGATAAATATTTCTGCCTTTTCATACAGTGATGTTTTTGATAGTAGTTGGTGTTTGAAATTTGTGGAAGATGATGACTTTGAGACTTGTTAAGGGCTGCATTTTTAATCTGAACACTAGCGGATCCTTCTTTGTAAATTGCTTTCTTTGGTAGTGCCAATGCAGTTTAATAAATTTTATCATGTGCTGAGTTATGATGCCTTACTTGTCTTTGTCCCAGACAATTGGCTCCTTTCAGAAGAAGTATAACATTGGGTCATTTGAGCTTCTGAGCAAAACTGCACCAATACAGGCAGTGTCTCTTATTATACTTGGCCCCTTTGTGGATTATTTCCTCAACGGACGGTCGCTATTAAACTACAGCTTTTCAACAGGGGCAACTGTAAGTTCTCTCACATGTCACAGTTTTCAATGCATGAAAGTACGCTTTCCAAATGAATGTTCCCTTTGCCATGTTATTTTATCTTCTACTTTAGATTTGTGCCAGACTGCTAGTATTCTCGAATGTTTTGTGTTGATATGCTTCATAAATGATTTCTCCCATTCTCCATTAGGAGTGGACATCCCCCATCAGTACCCCAGTAGTAAATCGTGAACTTGCTTTCCCATCCGAATATTATACCCTTTGCCTCATGTTCTTCCCGAGAGGATTGTTTAATGCTTAATTTCTATTCTATGGCTTGTCAGTGTGGTTAAACTGAAATTTACTGATAATCGTACAGAACAGTTACTATCTCACTGCTTACATTCTTCATGCCGCTGTCTGTTATAAATTTATAATCATTATGCAGTTATCTCCTTGTTGCTTTAATACTCCTACTGGAAGCTGTTTCTACATGTTCTGACAACTGGCTGTGTTACACTGTGCAGTTCTTCATTCTGCTTTCTTGCTCCTTGGCTGTCTTCTGCAACATGAGCCAATACCTCTGCATCGGGCGGTTCTCTGCAACCTCGTTCCAGGTCCTGGGCCACATGAAAACCGTGTGCGTGCTGATTCTCGGCTGGATCCTGTTCGACTCGGCCCTCACCGTGAAGAACATCCTCGGGATGCTGCTTGCCGTGATGGGTATGGTGGTCTACAGCTGGGCCGTCGAGACGGAGAAGAAGGCCACCGCTCCAATCCCGCGGAACAAGAGCGACATGCTGGATGACGGGGAGGACGTCCCCCTCAAGGCCCGGGTGAGTGGCCTTCCCCCGTCCGACCTAGAGGAAGGCGAGATGAAGAGCTAGCCCGATGGCGACTATTCATTCATTCTTCTTGTTCTTTTGTACGTGTTCATCCCCCATCCGAGGGGAAGTTCCAAGCTATCGACACTTGCGTTAATTTTGCCACTTTGTTGTGGGGGAAAGTTCATAGATGATGGTGATCCTGCCAGTCTCGGCGTAGATGACCATTTTAGAAGTTTGCCAGGGCCTATCTGGGCCGTCGTGCCATGTCAATCCGTGAAGCTGTGTTATTATATAGTGTAGAGATGATGGCAAAGACTTGTAGTGGAATACAGGTGTTTCTCCGTTGCAGGATGATCCGGTGGATGATGCCGCCGCCGCCCCCTATGTTTTTTGCTCGAGGTTTAGCCGTCGTCTTGTGCTGCCGTAGTTGTAGTTTCTTTCGCCATGAGTGCCGAGTGCGACGCGCATCGGTGTCGCGCGTTCTGTCTCGGGGTTGCCTGCGTGCCTCACATGGGAGATGGTGTGGTTCGACAGGAGGCACGTGGAGGCCGGCAACGAGGGTGTGGACGGCGGCCGGCCTAGCGAGCGAGGAGAGCCCGAACCAACGACGACACTTCGTGTGACATGAACAGCGTTTTACTCGTGATTTCTGCATAGAATTGGATAATTTCTGTATAAAATTGGATAAACTCCTGATTTCTGTATAAAATTGGAACTATTTGTAATATATGCAACATACAACTAATGGTCTGTTTCGTAATAGACCTAACGATACTTATTTGATATCAAAAGATTTTTTCTATAAATTTAGTCAAACTTAAAATAGTTTGGCTTAAAATAAAAATATACTTATTTTGATAACATGGAAGCTCATTTATTTTTTCTGTTTTCTCTTCTTTACTTGAATTGAGTATATTAAGAAAAAAAAGCTAATAAATATATAGGTTATGAGAACTTGAGGATGCGTTTTTTAGATACTAGTTTGTTTCTAAATTCTATAGGTATTGTATTTTTTCTAAACATATTTAAAGAGCTTGAAATTCAAAGAAACAAATGCTAAGTATATAGATCGTATGAATTTTAGCCTATTTTTATATTCTGTAATTCCCAGGGAAAACTCCGATCCCTTTGCGATGGCCGCCTTCCACCCCATGGCCGCATCCTGCGTCCGCATCTCCCCTCTCCTCCCGGCCGCATCCCCAGTCGCTGAGGCGGAGGCCGCATGGGCGTGCACGGCGCCGTACGCGCACCGGCGCCGGTTCTACGCCACCGTGGCCACAGCGGCCGCCGCCTCGGCCTCCGCGGCGACGGAGTTCGACTTCAAGGCGTACATGGGGGAGAAGGCCACGGCCGTGAACCGGGTGCTGGACGCGTCCATCTCGGCCGACGAGCCCCCCGCGGCGCTCCACGAGGCGATGCGGTACGCGCTGCTGGCCGGCGGGAAGCGCGTGAGGCCCGCGCTGTGCCTGGCCGCGTGCGCCATCGTCGGCGGGCGCGAGGCCTGGGCGATGCCGGCCGCCGCGGCGGTCGAGATAGTGCACACCATGTCGCTCGTCCACGACGACCTGCCCTGCATAGACGACGACGACCTCCGCCGCGGGAAGCCCACCTGCCACGTCGTGTACGGCGAGCCCATCGCCGTGCTCGCCGGCGACGCCCTGCTCTCTCTTTCCTTCCATCACATGGCCAGGGTCGATTCCTACCCTCCCGATGTTGACGCTGACAAGCACCCTGCCCGCGTCGTCCGCTCCATTGCCGAGCTCGCACGCTGCATCGGCTCGGAGGGCCTAGTTGCTGGCCAGGTAATCAGCTTCTATCCGATTCCTTCCTAAGAATGTGCTAATTAAGAAACTGCAAATTGAGCAATGTGCTAATTATGTGAATCATATGCCTTCCTAAGAATGATATTTTGCAAATGTATCTGCATACATTTTAATCAGAGGCCGTGAAATACTCTTAACATAGAATCAGAATGTGATTTAGAGTTCTCACGTCTCTGAAAAATGGATGTTCACTTTTGGCCAGGTTGTTGATCTTGAGATGACTGGCTCAGCTGAACCTGCACCTATTGACCGCCTTGAGTACATCCATCTCCACAAAACTGCTTCATTGCTTGAGGCATCGGTGGTTATTGGTGCAATCTTGGGGGGTGGCTCCGATGAGCAGATTGAGCGGCTGCGGAAGTATGCGAGATCAATAGGATTGCTGTTCCAGGTGGTTGATGATATACTTGATGTGACCAAATCTTCTGAGGAGCTTGGCAAGACAGCGGGGAAGGACTTAGCAAGTGACAAGACAACATACCCCAAGCTACTAGGGCTGGAGAAATCACGTGAGTTTGCGGAAAAATTGCTTTCTGATGCAAGGGAGCAACTTTCAGGATTCGACAAAGAGAAGGCAGCACCACTTCTGCACCTGGCCAATTATATCGCCTATCGGCAGAACTGAGGTGACGGTTACTCCGCTGTTTATTGTTGATTACTTGATTTGTAAGGTCATTAAGATTCAGATTTCAGGAATATCTGAATTATCTTCTGTTATGTGCTAGTTGTAGTTCTCTATCTTGGTGTAATGAGAATATCTAGTTGTCAAATATCAATGTCCCAGTAAGTTAGCAAAAACAGAGTAATGAAAATCAGCCTCTCTGGCATATACTATACTATATGATAAATGGATTGCTTGAATGTTAAGAGCAAAATTTTCGTTTATTTTATTTCTATGACAATTGCAAGCATCATGGCAGTGCTATGTGCCTATGTTCCATGCAGGCTAGAATGTAGAGTGTAGACACTATTCTTTTTCTGATTCTATTTAGCGTTGATTGAAATTACTACTACCTCCAGTCATTATTATATGGTTGGTGTTAAAAACATCATATATTAATGACCAGAGGGAGTACAATCTAATCCCAATTATGACTGATTTGAAAATCGAAACTCTTCAATTCAGTACATCAATATTGTGAGGGACAGGAATTGTTTTGTCTGAACATTTCTGAGTACTGGAATGAAACCAATGTTCTTTACCACCAGTCCACCAATGCATATGCAAGATCCTTTTAAATTCCACTTGTACAGTGCCATCTAACAGTTTTTGGTGCAAGAATTACGTCTTGTAATCTCACGCATGTTCCTAGCAATTCATCAGCATAACATTAAACTTTCTTGGGTCTTGAGTAACCAAACTCTCATGGAATACAACAGGGCAAGAAAACGCTGGCAACTTCTAGGTCAACAGTGCTACACAGCTGCGGTAGTTCTGACTTGCCCAGGTGCTGGTTGAAGAAATAAAAGGTACTCCATTCCAGCTGCGGTAGAAGACAGCCTCCCATTAGTCCATTCCATCTTTTGTTACGGACAAAACTACTATCTTGACCGATATTTCACCGATTATCGAACGCTTCACTGAAACATTCGTCTTCAAAACATTAATCTTAATCCATCTTCAATAGCTGGTGAGACATTCGAAATAAAAAGGATAAAATAAACTGGCCAATTCGCTGGCCTATGTAGGCGTTGTCAACGCGATGGCTTGCATAGACGAAAATCAATTTCGTTATTTTACTGTTGTTTTGTTGAATTTGAGAATGTAAACAAATTGCATTTAACAGGTCTTGTTGGGCCCGTGCAGAAATACTAGCCCATGGGCCGGAAGAGGAACGTGACGGCCCAACAGATCATCATGTGGGCTGTGCACCATTGCAGGGTGTGAGCAAGCTTCCAAACGGGAACCCGGCAAACGGTCAACGACGACTAATGGTCGCCGTCTGCCCGCCCAATTACCCCTCCCAGTCGTGCACGATTTCTTCGCGCCTGCCATAAATAAGCAAGGGACGCAGCACAGAGGCAGAGTACTGTCAGTACGTTGGTACTCTCTCTGTCAGGTAATATAAATGATCACATCATTTAAGTTTTATCTTAACGTATGATAAATTTTAGAGCAATGTTTGTTCCGATTGATTCGATTTTATTTCTATATTACATGATTTACTGTCCTGGCCGCAAACGAAGCGCGGAGCTTTGAATCTGGGCGCTGACACGAACTCGATTGGAATTAATTAGCCGCAGGCTCTCGTAGACTCGCCCCGTGACTAATTAATCTCGCACACGCTAGCGTCCAAACTGTGTCGCCGAGCTCCAGGCGCAATCAGATGCACTGCTTTGACGGGCACACACGCTTTGTTAAAACCTCCTGCGTCGTTGCGAACTGTCATAATTTTAGCAGTACAACTATTCATGTAATTTTTAGCTTCTCTAAATGGTTTATATTTGTAGTTTAGATTATAAAATTCCATAATTATATAATCTAGAAATAAACTAATATTTAGAAATTAAAAAATACCATTTAAAAATTAGAAAACATCAGTTTTTTTTCTAAATTCCCAATAGCTAAAGCTACTCACGAATTTCTAGCTACTCTAAACATTTCACATTTCTCCTTTAGATCGTAAAACTCGGTAACTATGAAATTTAGAAATATTAACTATTGTGTATATATCAAAATGTAACAAGTTTTACGCTTCGACACATACATTAAGGAGGTGAGTAAGAAAATTATATGACCCTCTTCAGGTGGCCAGGTGGGTAAGTGTGAGTCTAAGAATGATTGTGTAGGATAATGAGTAATCAAGTCTAGTGAAAATATGAATATTTTAGAGTTAAAAATTATATTTTACGAGCACCAAATTGTTAAATCTGAGATAATTTTTAAACTTTAAGTTGTAAGACGAACGGAGTAATATCCACAAAATAAATCAACAAACTAAATTAATCGTTTGTCTATCTATACTACTTTACAAGAAGTTAGTGGTGGTGAATCTACCATAACAACAGCTTTTCATTGACACGTGAATCCTTATTGTTAGCAAAATCTATATTACTTTTAAAACCGATATACTATTTGAACCTAAATTATAATGAATATTATTTTATCATATTTTAAGTTATTTATATTATTTACGTAATGTTTATTTAATATTATAATTTTTTCCTGTTATAACGCACAAACAGTCAGTTAGCATTCTATGGCACCTAAACGGGCGGAGTAGTAGTAGTTGTTGTAGCTGGCTGGCCTACTGGCAATGCGCTGGGTGGCACGGGTTGCCGGCTAATTTCACCGACCAGCATCCGTTAATCTGGCATCGCGTGACTGAGCAGAAAAGTTACAATAACTCCGACGCCGCACGGTACAACCTGCCGCACTGAAATGTAGGCGGATAAACTACTGTGCCACACCTTGGTTAACTGCTCACGGTAAAAATATGCTCGTACGTGGGTAACTGGTCGTGGTATAAGAAGATTGAAGTATTTGGCCTTTGAACTCAGGTCACCGTATCATCACCGACACGTTACCGCCACAAAAGAAAAGTTCCTTCGCTCTGCTGGCTGTTACTAGCTCCTGTAAGAGTAACCTCAACGTATATAGACTAGTTGGTTCACATGATAAATTAAAAATAACTAGTTTTAGTTGTTAAAATCTACCCAATAATAAATAACTAGCTAAACCAAATAGATGAGACCCATAAGCAAGAGTACATGTAAGAGAAAAAAGAGATAAGAGAAAAATTATTATTTTTATTTTATATGGGTAGTCTATAGTACTATAGTAGTACTATAGGTAGCTGAATCTATTTATTTGTTACAGACTAGTTCCACAATGTTTATAGGTAGCTAAACTTATTTCTTTATTCCTTATGAACTACTTTACTGTAACATTGTGGTTGCCCTAATACTCCACTCATGGGTTACTAGTGATAGCTAGCTGTGTATATAAACATTGCATGAATTAAATTTTATTCTATAATAAAATGATTTTTTCTGTTAATGAGCATAGGTCTAAAAATAATTAGATAGAGTAATAAGTAATAAAATTTAAAAATAGTGTAAGTACTTAGAGGTAATATCTTATCTAGCCTCCATTTTATTTTCCACGCCCATCTCATTAAATTAGAAATGTCATGTTTTTTCCTTTGTTATTGATTTTTAAAAAACATAGAATCATCAATCATTTATATTATGGAAACAGAGAGAGTGCTCTTTGAAACACATCAATTATACAGATGTTCACATGATTCAGTTTAAATACTCAAGTTTTTTTAACTTCTCCCTTCCAAATAGCCCTGATAAATTAGTACATTTTGTTTTTTTTCAAAAACTATTAATTTATGATGGAATTTTTTAAACTGATGCAGCAGTAGCACAGGGGGTAAGATTCGTCGGGCAAATCCGTCCGACGCAGCAGCGTATTCCACGCATGCGCCACTCACCTCAAAAGCTGCGTGCTGCCGGGCAGGGCGGAGGAAAACGTGGGTCCGAGGTGGGGCCACCACCAGCACAAAGACCACTGCCTCCGTTCCGAACGGGGCGAGACATTAATGTATATGATGGTATGCTGCTATCCTTTCTATATTTTATGTTTAGAAAAAAATATTAAAATATAATTATATAGAAGTGTTTTTTATTATAAATATATTAATATTGTTTTTATACCTAAATCGTAAAAAATTAATGTATTAATGATGTAAGATTATAGGTAGAATCTGGCCAATCTCGTTGCGATAAAGTAGAGCTACCGGTAGTCCAGTACCCTCGTCCTCGTGCGCGAGATCGGTTGCTACTGCAGACATATTTCTAGTATTTAAATTTAATGTAAATATATCTGTTTCTGTTTCTAATGCCTGCTTGATGTAAGAAATATTTTATATCCGGCTAGAATCACTAGAATATCATCTAAACGGTGCTTTTATGAAGTGTTTCGAATCAAATATATATTTTTTACATTGCAAGGGAGAACCTAAAAGAGTGCTTCCCGTCTAAAAGGGTGTTTCATGCCGATTCTCTTTCATTTCAGAAGAACTTAGAGCTGTAGCCAAATGATTTTATAATTGATTCTGATTTATACTCAAAGTATTTTTGAACAGAATCTGAATCTAAAACGTTTCTCTGACAATCTAGATACTTACCAAACACGCATTAAGTAGTGGTGAGCGGACAAAAAAACCTTTATATGTATTTAAATTCTACCTCAAAATCTCATATATATATATATATATTCATAAGAACAGTCTGAACCCATAAATTCTTAGATGTCCTATCTTACCATATTAGTAAGACACCATCTCTACAAACCATATTTCTAATTTTGATTTCTTAGCATGAGTCCACGGTACATTTTCTATAACTCTCTCCCATTTCTCTCTCCTCCTTTCATTCAATCACTTTTTATTCTTGTCTTATATGTTGTGATAACCTGATGTGCTAATTTAAATATGATTTCTTTATTTTCTATTATTTATCTTTATTATTTATCTTATTATATTAGATTTTTTCTCTGTGACAACCTAATTAATCTCTAAGCAACCATCTCATATACGGAGGGTCAGTCCTTCTCTAAATGTATATGATATAAATGGAAGTTAATATCTTTTTTCCTTCTTATTAGCGGTATTCACAACTATAAATAACTATAATCTTGACCTGCGCATGGGTCCCACTTACGCGCGCGCACCCACGGAGCCCCACGAGAGGGAAAGCACGCTGCTGCTGGTCACCGCGGCAGCGCACGCCACCCTACTTCCCCCCAAGCTGGCTCGCTCTCCTCTCTCTCTCCCATTAGTCAATACACTGTAGTAGTAGTGGTCGCACCCACCACCTCGCCGTTAAAGAAAGTG
>KE371385.1:457874-491306 GCA_000418225.1 Zizania latifolia | reverse complement strand
AAAGGGGAATCAAATCAAAATGAAAGCTTGAGAAAAATGAACTTTGTGCCGTTTAACATCTGTAATTACTACCTGTCCACAATGCTTCATTGTCATGTTGTCATGTCATTATCTAAAAAGATGTTTCTTTTTCATGTAAGTTTTCTTGAGGAAATCAAAGATTACAAGATGAAACAAAAACAGTTCTGTCTGATAGGTAGACAGGCACAGCATTGCTGACCATAGATCTCTACTTCGTGACAGCCAGCAGGGCCTTGCTCTATGCAATGAACTGGACACAGAGGGATCACAATTCACAAAGAAGCACCAAAAGTAGAGGAATCTCAAAGCCAAAATGGTCCATGAGACATCCTCTGCTACACTGTCGGCACACACACAAACATGAGAAACCAGCGCCCAGAAAATTATTGTGATCACAACCTGTTGTTCTGGTCTTTACTTGACACTAGACTGTCTACCTGCTCCCTGTCAGTTGCGTGCACATCGTAGATAAGTAGTCTCTCGCTTATTAACGACAGCCGTTGGCCTATACTTTTCTCCGGTGGAGGCGAGGATGTCCACGATTCTCATAGGGCGTTTGGTTCGTACACTAAAGTTTAATCCGTGTCATATTGGATGTTTGGATATCAATTTAAAGGACTAAACGTAAACTAATTATAAAAATAATTGCAGAATCGGAGGATTATTCGCGAGACGAATCTATTAAGCCTAATTAATCCATGATTAGCAAATGTTTACTGTAGCATCACATTGTCAAATCATAGCGTAATTAGGCTCATTAGATTCGTCTCACGAATAATCCACCGATTATAAATGAGTTTTATAAATAATCTACATTTAATACTTTAAAATAGTATTTAAATATTCAATGTGATAGGGACTAAAGTTTAGTCCCTGACCTCAGAGTGAACGCACGAGCTTTGGCCGGTCAAAGCTTGTCAGCTCATTGCAGGCCTCGTTATGGCTGGACGTCACTTGCCATCCGTCGTGAAGCATCATCCAAAACTTCAGTAGAAAAGGGCAGGAGTGGATCTAGGGTTTAGTTTAATAATATTATCATAAACTTGACTACTAACGATTATAATATTACTGTAAACTTGACAATTAACGATTATTGTTTTTAATGGGTATTGAGGTCACTAAATATATCTGAGTACTATCATCAATACTAAATTAAAGAATCTGAAAAAGCTAGAGATTTTTAATAGCTAGCTAGTCTGAGTATCTAACTGGTGAGAATCGAAAGAAGCTGGTATTTCTTAGTTTCTGAATTCTAGTTCATTTTTAAATTCTGTAGCCACCGATTCTCTCAATCTATGTCTAGAATTTAAACTATTTGTTTTAGTTTCAGATTCTAAAAGTAGCTGTAGTTGGCAGAAGCTGAAACAAACAGCTTTATATCCGTCTCTTACTCTCCATCTTCTATATATAGACATGCATATGCAGAAGCACGGAAGAAGACACACAGCACTACTATCTTCAAAGGGCAGGACGCAGGAAGATATACCTGCAGAGATGGGGGGGGGGCAGGGGAGGAGGTGTTCTTGAGGGGGTTTGGGCCCTGTGATCAGGAGAGATGACACCGACATCGCCGGACTGGTTAGTGGTTCTTACACCGTGATGATCGGTTTGATGCAGGTGTCATCTCCCCTGAACATAGGACTCACCAACCCTGAATATGGTTCTTCGGTTTCTCAGTTCATCTGTTCTTGATTCGCTTTTGCATGGCAATGCATAGTGCATAATGCTAGCATGCAAATGCTCGCCTGCATCCTCGATTGGTTTCTCTTTTAGTTCTCTATGATCATCTATCTACAGCTGATAAGAGTTGATTCTCTGAATTCTGACAAGCATTGCCATCTACCCTTGCCAGAATAGACCGTAATCTCAGTAGGAGCCTCTCCTCACTAAAAAAAAAGGTTTTACTCAAAAAAAGAATAGACCGTAATTTACGCGTCATAGCTGTAAAACACTGCGATTTAGGCGTCTTAGAGATGCAATTTTGTCAGATGGAGCATTACATTTACAGACACACACAGTTCTACCCACTATTGACATCTGCTGCAACTGCGTTGCACCAGATTAGCCTATTTTACACTTGTTTTGCTACAATTGTGGCACATCATTTTTTTGCTGTTGAATGTAGTCGTTTTCTTGGCCATTAGATCATCTCTAAGATTTTTTTAACTTCAGTTCAGTGTATCTAAGTAAGAAGCTGAGACAAACTAAGGGACCTGTATTATTGAAGGATGTATATCTAAGCAAGAAATTGATGAGACCTATAGTATTTCAGGTTTTTTAGACAAAATTAAGGGGGGCTATTTTAGTGTTGTGCAACTCTCATTCTTCTGAAAACCAACTTAAAAAAAACTGAAGCACATTTAAAAAATTGTGCATGAGAACTTTAACATGATGTGCCTTTGCACAAACACTAGCTGAAATGGTCAAGCAACAATCATCTGACATTCTAGACAAAGAGTGCTATACTCTGGAAGAGGTTACACTATCATTGTAGAGATAGAGCTGTCATCAGAGATAGAATTATTCATTCATTCTTATGTGCATGAATTGGATGAAGCAGCAGTGAACACTCTGGGCCGTGAAACAAAATCAGTTGCAACTAACCAATATCAAATAATTATACATTATTAAGGCACATTTTATTGGTCGATTTAATGAAACCAATTTGACGTTGTAATTGTTGATATATTTTTTATAAAATTAGTTAAAATTTAAAAAGTTTGGTTTATCAAAAAGTTAAACCACTTATAATATGTAACGGAGTAAGTAGTTAGCTTAATAATTTTGATTCTATCACGGCAACTAGGCCATAAGAGGTTATTTCAACCTGGATAGCTAGAAGCAAGCATGTGAATGACAACTTCTGCTCCATTGTTCAGAATGAAACGGCATCTACCATCCATCCAGCCCATCCTTTTGTCTTCTCTTATGTCTCAGCATGCTTCAACTATATCCAATTCCACAAGTTAACATCAAATGTGTACACTCCGAGTATTAGGAATAGCACAATTGCACAGGATGATCGGCAAAGCTGGTTCAGCTGCTATTTACCACAAGAGAAGGTTTCAATGGAATCGCATTTACACATCCAATACCACGTAATTCTCATAATGAAGTTACGGTCTTCCAAAAAAATCCCAGATGAATTGCCAGTAAGTGAAAAGTCAATACAAGTGGCAGTTATATTACATTTTGTGAATAAATAGCATACAAACCATGTATTCTGAAAAACATTGTGGTTAGGCTACATATGTAAGGGGATTTTTTTATTAACTTACACATTGTTTTTTAAAACATTCCTATATTACGTTTGATAAATACTCAACCAATTGCTGAGTAACTTTCACACTGTTTATCATCTACAACTTATTCATACCAGAGTCAAAATGAATTGACAATGTCTGAGTTTCTTTCCTCCTGTGTTGTATTACTGTACAATTGTTAATAGCTCCAGCAGTGGATTCATTGGCCACGGAATATATGTACAACTGCAATGGAAGTGATACCAGCAGAGTTATGCGAGAAGAGGTTCAACTAAAGGTCTTCGCCGAGTGTCAGGGAGGTCCATAGTATAAGCTATTATGGCTGATAGCAGCGAACAGGCAGCTGGGACTAACCCCAAACCAAGTCTTGTAACTGAATAGCCAAATACCAAATCTTGGTTCTTTCTGGTATTGGTACTTCCTGCCATGCAAAATTTTGAAACTCTCAGTGTACAGCAAGAGTACTATCACAAATTCATCCGTAATGGTAACAGTGCCAATATATTAGTAACAGGCATTACCTTGATAGGACTCAAGAATATACAAGGCTAGTCCACATGACACTTTGTCAACAAAACTTAATGAACCATACACAAAAGCACAACCATTTAGATCTTCCCCTACTAAAATTCCTTCCATGCTGATACTTGTTACCTATTATCAAGGGAAACAGTGAAAATATATGAATGATGAGAAGACAAGTAGACAACTCCCAGTCATAACATGATTGTGTATGGCATACACAAATTTGGACAAATTTATTCACAAATTTACAAGATAACATAGTATTAAATCATACAGCTGATTGCCAATACTTTGCAATAAGCCAACCAAATGCAGATGATTGCCATACAGCTGTACAAGGTTAACAATTACACAGTTCAAATCTAAGACAGATACATAGGCCAAATTTTGCCATAGAAATATTCTAATATATTAAATCCTTAAAATACAAGCAGGAATTAAAGCTGACAACTTACTGTCATAAGTGCATTGGCCACTCCTATTGTGACTGATAGTGCATACATGAAATTGTGCATTCTGCTTGGTAGAAGAACAATTCCAACACCAGACAATATCCAAAGCAATGCCCCAGCCGAAAAGTAATTTTTTAAACGCCAACTTGACCATCTAGTTTCCTATAAACAATTAAGAATTACATTAAGTTGATTAGTTGAGTAACAAAATAGACAACTAAACACTATGGACATACTCTGACCTGTAATATAACAGATACTATCAAGCTGCAGACATAGATAATAGCGGGCACCTGAAATAAGAAAATGAGCTAAAATTAATCTGTAGAAAATCCATATTATGAAACGGACTACAGAGAATAAATTATCTAAACTGATCAAAAATAACAAATGGACAATGGGTCTAATGGGAATATAACATATCAGTAAATCACTAACTCGAACCACTTACGGATTTCAGATTACATTTTTACTTTCAACCATTGAAGTTCTTGGATCAACGAGAGTTTGTACAAAGATAGCTTAGTTACAGCATAATGTAGCAAGCTTCAGCTACTTTCCGATATTCAAAGTTTCAAACTTTGGCGCTTCCTCGATCATTGGTGATCAATTATATTGGATTTGTTTTATTTATTTGGTTCTGTAGGAAACTGGAGTTGTGGAGGCAGACTCTAGAGTCTGAAGGTTTTAGACTCAGTAGGACTAAAACTGAATATATGAGATGTGACTTTGACATTGCTACACATGAGGAGAGAGATGTTAGTTTGCAAGGTCAAGTAGTGCCCAAGAATGATACCTTTCGATATTTGGAATCGATGCTACAAAGAGACAGGGATATTGATGAAGATGTTGGTCATAGAATTGAAGCCAGGTGGATCAAGTGGCGACAAACATCTAGCATTCTCTGTGACAAGAGGGTGCCACATAAGCTAAAAGGTTTTATAGAGCTGTGATTAGACCTACAATGTTGTATGGTACAAAATGTTGGCCTACAAAAGACAACATGTTCAACAGTTTAGTGTTGCACAAATGTGTATATTACGTTGGATTTCTAGGCACACAAGAATGGATCGAGTCAAGAACAATGATATATGTGATAGGTTAAGGGTAGCACCAATTGAAGAAAACTTGTCCAACATCAATAGAGATAGTTTGAACATGTCCAACAGAGAACTCCAAAGGCACCGGTGCATAGTAAAAGCCTGAGGCACGACAATAATGTGAGGAGAGACAAGGGAGGACCAAAATTGACATGGAATGAGACAATAAAAAGAGACTTGAAAGAATAGAATATTCCCAAAGATTTGGCCTTGAATAGGAGTACATGGAGAGAAGCTATCCTGTTGGGTTTCAACTCTAGCTACCGCAATTTGCTTGAGATTGAAAAGCTTTGTTGTTGTTTGTTGTTGTCGGTTCTATACAATAGCATGTGGATGCAAGAGTACAACTTTTCCAACTACACGTTCAACATCAACGATATAGAAGAGACAAACTAAATCTTCTTCTTTTTCAAAACCTTTCAATACCAGGCAAGATGGGGTAGGCAAGAGACAAAGTAAATCTTAAAGATAATATTTCCAAAGGAAAGAGAGGAAAGAGAATCTTACCAATGCCTTGGAGGATTGATGCATTTCCAAATCATTTATGACGTAGAAAGCAAGAAGTGCCTGACCAAATATAGAAATGTTATAGTTGATGTCTCCTCCTCTAACTGTATAAAACAAAAACAGGAAGCGTATATATAAATCCTAGTGAAAATAAAACTAATGCAAGTCAATATACACAAATACTGCACACGTAATCAAACAAAATTTCTCATTATCCAATAAACAAATTTGACACAAATTTATCCATTGCTGTAATATACATAGTAAGAACCTTCTGCTTTATATCCCAAAAAGTATTAAAGGAGAGAAGATTTCAGTCTCATAAGAAAAATAGGAAAAGACTTTAGATACCTGTGAAACATTGGTAGCTAATCTTGTGAACATGTAGACTAGAGCAACTTGGTAGTACAATACTTTCTTGAACCAGTGGGTCCATGAAATTCTGGAAAGGCTCTTATTCTGACAATGTTGGCTTAACCTAAAAAAATTAATCATCCAGAAATCATGTCAAAATCATTCAAGAACTACCGAAAAAGAGGGGATACCTAGTGAATGAAAAAAAGCTCTTTCAAAACTATATAGCCTTTAAACTATGAAGTCCGTAAGTGGTAAGAAGGTTTTTATCTTACCCTGGTTCTTTTGTTCCAATCAAAAACACGACGACAAAACAAGATCCAAGGGCAATGGACACATAAGCTATCCACCGATACTGACAAAAGATTTGCACAATGTAAGATAAATTGAAAAGATCATGTAAATAGTAAAATATTACTTAATACATACCTGAACTATCACGCTAACTGACTGCAGTAGACTAAATATCAACAAAGCAATGCCATATAGGCTAAGATTTGCGACCTAGCACAAGCATGAAACTGAATTCATCAGATACAGTTTTTTCCTTCTATCTGAATAGAGAATACTGAAGTTCAGAGTAAGATGTCCTAACCATAGTGAAGGCATTACGGCAGCTTACTAATGCCACCCGACTTGTTGGGTTTGATGTCATGCAGTTCACCATTGACCTTAGAAAATATGCAGATGATGTACACAAATCAAATGCTGGCATCACGAGAAAAACATGAAGTAATGAAAGAAAGAGACATTACATATGAGCGACTTGAGTAACTGCCCAGCCAACATTGAAAATAGAAGCAAATGTGCTATATCCAACAGTCTCCAGTGTAGATGAAACAGTCCCCGTAAGTTTGCATGGCACGCAACTACCAAACACAGACGAGAAGGAAATTGCTACTAAAATAGATCCTCCTGCATGCCACAGTTTGAAATGTCCAAAACGATCAATCTGGAACAAAAAAGATACATTTACATATCTAGTTTGGAATCATATACAAACACAGGAAAATAAACAGTGAATATCCAAAAGAGAAGATAAGCCATTATAAATTTTTTGTCAGATTTATAACAGTACTATACAACTAATTGTGTTCTATCTTGGCTCGTACCAATTCTCCAACAAAGATTGTTGCGAAACCATCTGCCAGTTGACCAGAGAGCATGACAACAGCGGCATCACTGAAAAGGTGAAAGGTAAAATGTCTCAAAGAATCCTGAAGCAGTAAGTAATCATTTCAACACAATAGCAATAGTAATAAAAAATCAGTGGAAATAAGATGCCTAATTTATGCAGTATACTTATATTCATAAAAATGAACAGCATATTACAGTGACATAACTACTGCACCACACTTAGGACATTTTGACCTTAAATATGAACTTATGTACATTGTAGTTGTATAATTCCTCATCGAGCAGAGTGAATTAAGTGCTAAAAACAGCTAAAATGCATTCATGGCTCCTTTCAATATGATTTGGCAGTTGGCACTATGTGTAAATTTCATATAAAAATTAACAGAACAAATGGAAAAAATATATCTAGCACATACCTTGGACTAAGACCTACATCCGTCAAGAATACCAGCAAATAGGTAAACCAACATGAAGAAGTGATATCATTTAGCATATGCCCAGCACCATACGAAAGTACTGGAACTCTCCCTAAAGGTTCATCCAGTTGTTCTTCACTTGTTGACCAATTATCCACAATATTAACCATTTTTATGTTTTTGAGACTAAAAGTATCGCCTACACAAAATAAGGAAAATGTGTTAAATTTCAGTGCGTAAATAGCAGTCTCATTCCCAACTTCCAAGAAACAAAACAATAATGTAATGCCATTAAGCCGAAAGTTATAAGTTTCATGGAAAGGAAAAATGCCTGCATACTACTTTAGACTTTAGAGGCTTAAAAATGAACTTGCTAGCTTACAACGAGAAGTGTAATATATGAATGGTCAATCAAATCAAGTGACATAATGAAGTTATATAAGCAGATAATTGTGAACTTTTACCTAAGCTATCATGACTGGCAACATAACAAAAGCTTTTCTGGTGCTTAGCACAAGGCTTCAAGCTATGTTGGATGGGATTTGAGTTTTATTCCTTAATGCACGACAGATTCTTACGGAGACTTTAGTTGTTCTGAACTAAACGCATGCCATTAAACATCTTAAAATGGCAATTGAGAAACCTTCCATACTTGCTAAACTTCCATAAAAGAGTTCGAGTTGGATAAGTTCTAACATAGATGATTAAGATGAAATTAATCAAATACAAAGCTAATAGCCTAATACAATGGTACCCCAGAAGATGATAAGGAGATAAACTGAAGGTTCCTTTTCTTTGTTTAAAGCAGGATCAGCGTGCAATTTTTAAATGATAAATAAACAACCTCTTGAGAAGGCTGGGAATGAGTATGGTATGAAACTATGAATCACCAAAATCAATACAGCCTATTATATGTTTACGAGTAATACTAAGTCATCACCAGATCACCGAACAATGAACCTTCCTGTAGCATTAAGCAGTTGCCTACAAAAGTTCAGGTTTGAGGACAAAAGCAACTACGTTGTACAAACATCAGCAGACACCCAAATCAACCACATATTCCTGGGCCCCAACATGAATCGACAACTAGGAGTATGACAATTATCCCAAAGCTAAAGACGAAATGAAGTGGACTACGAAAAGAAAGATTCGCATTTCCACTAACCAGGCCCCCCCTACATTCCACAACTTTATGATCCATCAACTGATATTCCCTTTCCTGTCCTGCCTTCTCTTCCAAATTGAGATAATGAGATCCTAATCCAAGACGGACGGGAGCCCTCACATACACACCTTCAGACACGCCTGCCTGCCCCAACATAGCAATTAGCAACTGCCATTCAAACTGTGGCCAAACCGAGCCACAAATTTGCCCCAAAATAGATCAAATTTTGCTGAGCCCTATGTCCGCCGGCACTCCCTCCAAACTCTACACGCAACTGCACTAAGGCTCAGTCATACTCATACAGATCAACCAACCACCATGGCCCGTCCGTACGCCCATGCTTGCACTAGACAAACCCAATCTATGGCGAGTAACCCTCTGCGGCAAGCCGGCAGCCGACCGCCCATCCAAAATTCCAATCCGAGAACCCCGGAGCAGATCGTCAAACAGAGGCCGCGCGAGCTCACCTGCCGGCGCCGCCGCCGCCGCCGCCCGGAATCCACGACCCGCCGGGAGCCGGGCAAACCGAGGACGGGAAAGGCCAAGGCGGGGAAGTAGACTGGATCACTGGAGCGTCGCGTGGACGGCAGGAGGAGTAAGTGGAGCCGAGGCGTGCAGCATGAGGAGAGAGGAGGGGGGAAGAGACGAGGACTCGGAACGAGAGGCTCGGCTGACGCGTGCCCCGCCGGCCGCCGGTGTGGACGAGATGGAGCGGTGGCGTGTCCGCCCGCAACATGTGGCAACGGGAGGGAAGGAAACGTCCCTCCGCTTGGCTTTTAGCCGGAAGCTACGTTTTTCCCAAGTTCCCGTAAGAGAAAAAAGGAGGTCCATATATACTGGTTCCTCGAACTGAAGAATTTATTTTTTAGTTAAAATTAATAAATTTACTGTAAGAATAAAAGACTAAGGTTTTTATTATTAATAAGAAAATAGTATTGTGAAGCGTAGATAAGAAATAGGTAAAAAATATAATTTTTTATTTGTCAATTGATGGTAGGTAGTCTTTTTAACAAAGCTGAAAAATAGAAGTAAACTTTTTAACAAAGCTGAAAAAATAGAAGTAAAGTATTTTTAAAACAGATATAGTAGTAGATAATTAGTTTGGACTATGATACATTACCATATTTTCTAAATAATAAAAGTTCTTTATAAATATTTTATATGAAAATTATGGAAAATTGTTTTAAACCCAACTGCTAACTTTTCAAGTATTAAATTTCTTCGCCCGGGCCCTTAATTATTTAGATAAATAGTTTATCCTGTCGAACAGACCTTAAATGGTATATCTAAACAGTGCGAATGAGTCGATATTGTTTCAGTCCGAATAAGATTATTCTAAAACCAAAACATTTATAAAAAATATTTTTTAAAAAAACACATCTTCTAAAATTTAAAAAATCATGCAACGATAATCTAATTGAGGCAATAAACTGCCCGGTTAACCAGATACCTAAAATGTTTGGACTTTGGAGATCGTATTATTCCGCGAAAACACGGGTATATCATGTGGGCGAGGATAAGTAGCGTTCAGTCTCCTTGTTAACCGGTGTTGCGTACTTCAATGGGGTTGTCATTGTCCGTAAAGAATGACTTTGAACACAAGTACACAAACGACAACTTGTACTCCGTATCTCTTAGCTACTGTTGCTGAAAGATACTCCATTAATAATAAAAAAGAACATGTTGGGATGTGATGCAATCATGCAATTATTCTGGTTTTATGTGATAGGTTATCTCATGCTTTTTTTAATGATAAAACCTTCATATGGAATTAACTCCCCTAAGTTTTAGGGCTGTTCGGTATTGAGAGGAAAAAAAAATCGGTGGGTGATCTCATAAATTATGTGGAGTGTCATGTAGATCAGTGCTTATGTGCTATCTGTCGGGCCCTTAGCCTTTCTATCCTCTCCGCTTGGACGCCAATAGATGGCCACTTAGGGTGCCCAATGGATAATGTCAAGCGCAAGTTAGCCACTGGGGCTACACTCGGAGAAAGAGAACATGCACCCCAAAACCTAGTATTAGTCTATGATGTTTAGCTATGTATAGCTTTTTCGATTCAGTTGTTATGGTATTTCGTGATCATGACCATAAAAGAGAGGAGAACAAGCCATAGGATAAAAATCAGTAGAATGATAGCTTAGCTCACAAAGAGTTGGCTTTCAAAGCTAGACCTTATAAACCTCTTATGAGACATTTTCGTCTCTAAAAGGGTCTACCCTACAGAAGTAGGGTGTTACCACTGTCTAAACTCTGCCCATCTTCTCAATGAAACAAGCGATCACAGCTCTTGTACCCCGGCCGAACTCACAAAGAGGTCCATCGAATTCCTGTAACGGTGTTTTCACACCAACAGTCTTGATTGTTCCCCTTTCCTGGTTGATGTTCATAAGCTGTTGGTCTTGTATTTTGTTCACATTACTAGATGCTCAGTTGTGTTTGATCAACTTTTTCCAGGTGGCCCAGGAGATAAATGCTGATGTTCTAGAATGATTTCATGGGCCAACTGGTAGTATTTCTCTCATTTTCATATTCTTCGTGGCCATGCCATAGTTTACTTTGGCAATAGTATATTTTTTGTTAGCGTCATGGTTATGCCATTGTTGCCTTGATTATTATATCAATTTATCCCTTCATTTCCTTTGTCTTACGCATCTGCCTAGCCCCACCACCCTTCCATAATTCTGGTGCTTCCCAGAAATTTCCCTCTAATATTTGCATCTAGATGTGTACAGGGTTTCAAAACTTGCATCTAGATGATATTTTGCATCCAATGAATTAGAATTTCAAAATCTGTACATAAGTGGAGTATGATTAGAAGTATATGTATGAATTTTTCGTAACATTTGCTAGTTGGTGTAATGAAGTGGAAACATGCAGACAAGAAGTACAGACGAGAATGGAGAGAACAAGAAACATCTTAGAATTCCCGCACCATCTCTAAACAAAATTTCATGTTGATAACTCGAGAATTTGTCTTATTGAAAAGAGACAAGGAAAGTTAGTCTCAGGAAGGCCATCTTCACACTTAAGATAGGGTGAGATAAAAAGATTGAGTACTTACGCGGTCAGCAACGCGGCTCTACAAAGGAATTGCCCGCTGTTACCCACGAGCACCAAGCAGTTTTTCCAATGTTTTTCTATCGTGCCATTTACTCTCTCTCTCTCTACTCTAACATCCCGCGCTGCTTGAAAATTTCGAGCATAGCTGAACCAATCTTCGCTGGTGACTCAACAACAGCAACCCCAGCCTCTCTGAGAGCCTTGATTTTGTCTTGTGCCGTACCCTTGCCCCCTGACACGATTGCTGCCATAAGAAAAGAACGAAAGTAGATTAGTGCATGCAGCAGTTGGAGCTTGATTTAAAATGATGAAAGAAATGTATAACAGCAGACACTTTTACTGGAAAAATCGGGATGCATATCGTCTGTCATACATAGTATTCATGTTATATAGTAGAGGAACGGAGCCAAAGATTGCTGAGCTACCATAATAATTGATCATGATAGTACAGACGGCAAAGACACCAGTAGGATCCAAGGCAACTAAAAATCGGGTCAAATACTCAAATCATCACTTTCCAACTTTAACCAATTAAACTGTGCAAATGGCCATACTCGTAGAAAGAGAGTATAAACTCCCCAGATAGTAGTACTCGTGAATCAATACCACATTCAATCCATGAAATATAAGTATTTTGTTATTTATCAGAATTTGCTAATAACAATGAACAGTACTCTGGCAGACTACATTTGTTTCAACTTCAGATTGTACAATTTTTTGAATGGAGAATAATATGTATGATGCAGAAAAGCATGAATTACAATAGAAAAGGCAAATAAAAAAATTTAAGTGGATACCTCCAGCATGACCCATGCGACGGCCCGGAGGAGCCGTGAGTCCAGCTATGAATGCAACAACAGGCTTTTGTGTTTTGCTCTCCTGAAATATTTTGATGTCAACTTCAATTAGTATTAGAAGTTCCATGTCATAATGATAAGTTGGTAGGTTTACTGCATCTACCATAAGACAATGACAAGCATGAGATGTACTACTTGAAGTCTTACTGGAAGCTGAAACTGAATTATTGTGCATAATGTTTAATAGTGCCAAAGGGTTAGTCAACCTATCAGGCTACAATGTGTATAAAAACAAAACTTATTTCGGAACTCCAGGAGACCAGGACTGTGAGGCATACAAACTAAGGGATATTACAACATGCAAAGTCAATACAGAAACAGGACATGTAATACAGAAAAAAGTTATCCAAATTAGTGCTGATAAACAATTCCAATTTCCAGGAAACTAACCTGGATGAAGGCAGCAGCATCCTCCTCAGCAGTACCTCCAATTTCTCCGATGAGAACAATGCCTAAAAGGCACAGGGAAACAATTATCAGTGATATTCATATTGTCACCCGCCTAGTAGTGATTATACGGCCTAATCAACGATTCCAGCAGACCCATTGTTAGAACACTAACTAATATGTGGGATTAATAATATGAAGAAAATAGAAAGCTAGAAGCTCCATTTTCACTATATGAATTAATTTTCCTTATCCTATAAAATTTGACTAAGTCAGAGCAAACATTTTGTGAGAAGTCACTAGGTTGGCATATACAGGGTAGATAAGCTATAGTGAATATCAAGATTGCTTATTTGTCCAATATATTAATGGCAACCTAAAAGCAAACAAAATGTAAATGTAAAACTAACCATGCAGATCTAAATGAGATTAGTGGTGGAGCAGAACATAGAAAAACTAAGGAAATTTTGGCTGTCACAGAAGTAAATAAAAAGGGTAGCCTTTTCCTTAACACCGTGCAGCTCAGTCTTTCAGTCACAAACAATGTACCTTCTGTCTGAGGATCATCAACAAACTTTTCAAGGCAATCAACAAAGTTAGTGCCATTGAAGGGGTCACCACCAATCCCTACACAGGTTGACTGCCCCAAGCCTACGGCTGTTGTTTGAAACACCTGTCGGTGAAGAAAGAAATACACCTTATGCAAATATATTCATTGATTGATAGCCTCCCTAGAATAAGGGTGCATACCGCTTCGTATGTCAAGGTACCAGAACGAGATACTATCCCAACACGGCCTGGTTTGTGGATGTAACCTGGCATAATTCCAATTTTGCATTCACCAGGCTTAATTATACCAGGGCAGTTTGGTCCAATCAATCGAGTTTTTGATTGCTTGTTCAGAGCAGCCTTTACTTTCACCTGAAAGTAGCAAAGAAACCTTATAATCCTCATTAATTTCCCTTATCAAAGCATAAGGCAGGTAAAAATATAACAGAAAGGAACATCTGACATATGGGAGAGAGTAAGACAAACAAACATGTATGATACAGCATGATTAAAAACACTATCACAGGAAACAGATTGCCAGCTCAAGGGAATATTGGCATTATCGGCATGATTACATGACTGCAAATGAATTGTTCAATGGGTCATGTTACAATTAATGACAGTTTAAACTCTTATTTATATTTACATATCCACTTGAATAAAATGAAAACGATCGCACATCCTATTTCTAATGGTCTCGCTAAAATATTCTGGCTTATGTGTACAATTCTTGGTGAAGTAAAACATTTGTGAATTATCATGCCCAGAGAGATGTGACAATATAATAATATATTATCAGCGTACTGAAATTGTTGAAAAAAAAACAAAATTACCATGTCATGCTGCGGTATCCCTTCAGTAATGCAGACAACAAGGTCAAGCTCAGCCTCCATTGCCTCCATTATTGCAGCAGCAGCAAATGGTGGTGGAACATATATAACAGATGCATTCGCCTTTGTCTCAGCCTTAGCTTCTGCTACGGAGTTGAACACCGGTAGGCCTAGGTGCTCAGTTCCACCTTTCTTAGGGGTAACACCACCTACCTGTTACCATGAGATGTACTTCAATTAAATAGGGTAGAAAAGTCAAAAAGATAAACAACACAAAAGACACAACATGCTAATCAGTCAAAAATCATAACAGCCTACTAAAGCATGGCTGAAGAAAGTAAACAATGATGAGAAAACATGCCATTTATTTAATGAAACAGTTTTTGCAGCAGGGAACTCTTTTGAAATGCATCCAAAACCAAACTAGTGTTGTACCATGTAAAAATAATCACATTTGAACAATATCAATGTCAACCTAGTGAACTGTTGAGATTTGAGAACATTATTATATTATAACAAGCATTCTGCCAAGCACCACACCAGATCCATAGGGCTGTTAGAATGCTTTAGGTTGGCGTGAGATTTTTATGTAATGAGGCCCTCCTTCATGTATGCCAGTACTTTTCTTCGGAAGGCAACACTTTCCAATGTACATACCAAACAAATCACAAGAAAAACATGTTTCAATGTATCCGTTCAACTTCTTGAAGAATGATTACATCTTAAATTCATAATACACAAGATCTAATTTGGTTGAATCTTCCAAGACAGCTTACAAGGTTTCAATGTGTGCAGAGTGTACTACCCAACGTGCCTACCAACCAGACCACAAGCAAAAAAACACCTTGGTGTATCCATGTGACATATTGAATTTTCTAAGGGCATCTCAAAAGGTATCAAAGCGTTCATGATGGAATTGGTAATGGTTTCTCATGCTAATACGCTATTTTAGATCAACCAGTGCCTAGATATACAAAGCACGAGGAAGTCACAAAAATCTGGTTTACTTGAAAGTTTTTTCCTTCATGAGTCATGATGCATTTGCGATGTCTGATCACTAGACTGCAGAGTGAAGAAGAACATTACTAGAGCCACAAAATTACTAGACAATATGAAAACAGCATCACCACTAAAGCACCATCACCATTCAGATTTATTCAGCAAATGACAATGAACCATAGCTTTTAGCCATTTCAGATAACTCTGCCATCTGGGCATCCAACCACATATGCAGGAAATTTATAGTAGCACATTTCAACTTCAAAATAACCCCAGTTAGCAGTGTGTCGCTAATTCTCTATCCGATTTGAGTCCAGACATAACCATAACACTTGGCTGGAAACAAAACCATAAAATCCGAAAATGGGGATCGGCGACCACGCATCTACGAGATCGCACACCATCGGACATCAGTTCTCCTCAAACCCTAGAAATCACGGGCTACAGACTACAGTGAACGAAATGAAGGGATCGAAGAGGGGCACCAGAGGGAGGCGGAAAGTCCGGGACGCGGGGCGCGTACCATGTTGGTGCCGTACTCAATGGCCTGCTCGGTGTGGAAGGTGCCGTTCTTGCCGGTGATGCCCTGGCAGATCACGCGCGTGCTCTTGTCGACGAACACCGCCGGCGACGGCGCCGCCGCCGCCGCGAAGCCCCGGGCGTGGAGGAGGCGGGAGGCGGCGGACCCCAGCAGCTGAGACGCGCGGCGGGTGGAGGCGGCCATGGTGGGTGGCGGCGGCGCGTGCTCTCTTTCTCGATTCGATTTCGTTCCTCCGTTTTTTGTTTTTTTTTCCGGGGTCTCGCGATGACGCGATCCATTCTTGCTGGAAAGTTGGGTAGTCAAACTTCCACTTAGGCCCTTGTATTTGTCATTATCTATTTATTATTTTATCAGTCTCAAAAATAATTTTACTCTTTAACTTTGTTCTAAAAATATTTTAATTTTACTTCTCGGTTCATGAATTAAGAAGTTTTATTTATTAATATCTCTTATCTAATTCTTACATATTACTTCATAATAGTATTTTCTTACTAACGAGGAATACTTTAATCTTTTAGTCTAACTACTAATTCATCAACGTTATCTCAAAAGTAAAGTCTTTGAGGATGGATGGAATATTATTGGGGGAAAATACTTTCACCCTAAATAAGGCTTTAATAACAGCATTACGAAGCCCCCTCCGAAGCTGAAGCCAAAGCTTCGGCTAGAGTCGCCACGGAGTCCCTTGCAGACCGACGGTTCGGAGCCGCCCGAGAAGCCGAAGACCCCCTTCCTCTAAAGGGCTGCGAAGCTTGAAACCGCTCGGAGGTGACGTCGAAACCATGGGTTCCCTGTCCCCTACGACAAAAATGTGCTTTATCGTGTTTATACGGAGTGTTACTAGATTATCCCTATATAATTTATTGTGCACACTGTAATAGTCAGTTGAGCGTAGGGGGTAACTTAGTATTACCCTGTTATTACCGCGCTTATAAATACCTACTTGAGGTGTTAATCAATACAACTTCTATTCGAAGGTTATTATCCGCTTCGAAGGTCTCGGGCACTGTTTAAACCCCTGTAAAACACTTCAAACCCTTTGAGGCTCTAAACACTGAAACATGTTGTGTATTTCTATATTACGCCAACAAGTATATTATTAAAAAAGTAGCTATTTTGTTCGTTCTCAAGAGCTAGAAATTATAACATTAATGATTAATCAGAGGAAAAAATAAAAGTTTTAAACTGTTGATTGTAATTAGGTCATATTAAAATGGTCTAGATTAAATCGAAGAGTTCACGTAGAAATATAATTTTAAATATCATAAATTCGGATTAAAAATAAGAAATATTAAAAAGAAGAGTCCTTGTATAAGTAAAACGCAAATAATATTAATTAAAACCTCATTCTCTCTCATTGCATAGAAATTATCAAATAGCTCAGCAATACTCTAATTATCACAAATACTTGTCATTTTGGAATATGGCCTTCAGTTGAACTTTTGGAAATCATTGGATTTTAAAATATTTAGGTTGAGTTCATGAAAAACATATGTATAAATTTGTCAAAAAATATTAACATCATATTGCAAACCTATTAGATTTTATGAACATGTTATGACAGAAAAATATTGGACAAATTTGAAGCTTAAAGATCATATCAAAGCACAGCGTAACAAGTATTTATGACCAGATTGAGTATATTTTCGATGTATTAGCGCCAATGAGTGTCGGTGGTAGCTGTGGACTCGATTTTTTGTATGGTGAATACTTTTCGAAATTGTTGTGTGACTGATTTTTAATCTATCAATCATTTTTAACCAACTAAATCAATATCTAATATCTCACGTAAGTATAATAACACATATATGCTAATATAGGAACAAAATAGTAAAACAAACTTAAATAGTTGTACATTTCCGGATTGCATAGGCTGAGAAGACCGATAAATAGCAAAAATGTTGAAAGATTATAGTTCTTCTTAAGCCTTATTTGGCAAACCGAAATTCCGAACCATTCCACAAGAATAGGCTAAGATTTTAAACTAAAATCCTGATTCATTCACGTAGAATGGGTCGGATTTTTGGGTTGCCAAAAAAGCCCTTAATTTAGTTAAGTGAGCCCCTATTATTGAGTGTTTAGCTTGTTTTGGTTGCAGTCATTGTGCAAAGGTTAATTAGGTAAAAGCTAATCAATGAAAACCAAGAACGCTTTGGTTTGCCGATACACATTCTTGAACAAATAGAATAAAGCACTTCTAATTTGTCATGGTCATAAGGTGCTTGAATTGGTTCCGGGGGAAATCGGTGTGTTGGTTTTCGTGATCTTATTACGATGAAGTGATGAACCCTCCAGATTCAATCAGAATCACTCATGTAAACGGCTTTTACGTCGGTGAGATTTCAGCTTCTGTTTTGCAAGAAGCAGCAATAACCAACCGAAGTTCAGAAACTACATTTTGCCGGCCACTTCTGTTCTTCCTCTGTTTTCTCCTGTAATTATATACCCGTTCATATATAATCTCAGCTATGAACGGAACGTAACTTCTAAAAGAGTATCAACTTTTTTACATCGGTTACAGCATAGTACAGAGTACAGAATCAACAGGCGTGCATTGCTCTACAATTACATACCAACACCATCACCAATTCACAGCCTACTCCGATCGCCCACGAAAAAAAGGTAAGTTGCATCGATGAACAATCTTTGATCTTCCCCAACGCATGTACGCCTCATTTGGGGGTGAAGGCCTGAAAAATGCAGAGAAAAAGATTAGTAACTGGTAGCTGAATCGATGTGCATTTGCTGATCAAATTAATGGCGAGCTGCGAGATGTGTAGTAGGAGTGGTAGTGTGTGTGGACCTGGAAGATGGTGGCGTGGCCGGGGTCGGCGAGGTGGGCGAAGAGGTTGTCGATGGGGCCTGTGCCGGTGTACTCCGCCTGGAACCAAGCTCCCATGACGGCGAGCATGGCGAGGCGGCCGTTCTTGATCTCCTTGGTGCGCAGCTCCTTGATCTTCTCCGGCGAGCCGGCGCCCCAGCCGAGCGGGTCGAACCACAGCCCACCAGGGTACCTGAATTACGTATTTATGTTATCCATTTCTTCGCGGTATGGAGGAATGGTGGGGTGTGTGGTCGACTGCCCGCGTACCCGACGTCGGTGCCGGTGAGCTTGTTGTTGGGGAAGATGGGGTCGGTGTTGACGCAGCCGGGCTTGATGATGTCGGCCCACCGGCGGCCCTCGGCCCAGCCGATGAGGATGAGCTCGATGATGAAGAGGGTGGTGGTGTCGGTGAAGTACTGCTGCTCGCCGGCGGTGTACCACGACGGCGTGTTGAGGATGCCGATTTTAGTCAGGAACTCCGGGATGAAGATGCCCGCCGCGCCCAGCATCGCCCACCGGCAGTGCACCAGCTCCGCCTGCACGTTCCACCGCAAGCTCTCCGGGTCCGATCCTATACGCACAACCGATCAAACACCGCCCCGGCCGTCAGTACGTGTATATCTGCAGACGTCGCCGGTGACGTGGAAGGACTACTGGTAGGGAAGGGGCATGATCGATCAGGGCTCACCAAGGCCAAGGGGATCAAAGCCGAAGTCGCCGGGAAGGCTGCGGCAAGATCATATCAATGGCAAAGAGTACACTGTCAGAGAGAGCCAGAGAGGAGCTAGCCGCATGACACGGTACGGGACTGCGCGTGAGGGGTAGCTAGCTATAGGGTACCGACCTGCCGTCGAGCCACGGCGGCGGGATGCTGCCGGGGAACCAGATCGGCCTGTCGGGCGCCGCGGCGCTCACGGCAAACGACGGCCGCGCCGCGGACTCGGCCTGCCTCAGCAGCAGCCTGCCGCTCCTGCCGCCGCCGAGAAAGGAGGAGGCCCGCGCGGCGCCCGGGAGCGCCGCCACGGCGGTGGTGGAGGAGGAGACGGAGACCAGCGCCATCGTGTGCCGCGTCGGCGTCGTCGTGCGTTTCCGCGTGGTGAGCTTGAGGAGACGGCGCGTGTGGTGCGGGGAGGTTTAAGGGATCTGGACATCTGGTGTATAATACGCGCGGGAAAACAATGGCTTATCCGGGAAGAGATAGCGGGCGCGGCGCCGTCGCGCCACGCGGCGCCGGGAATCCAATCCTATGGCTCCGCCGCTCGCCGGCTCACGCTGACGTGGCGGGATCCCCCGGCTAGCTAGGTGGGACCCGATAAAAATCAGGGCGAGGCACGCGATTGGACGACGACGCACTCCACGCATTTCTGGCACCCAACTCACTTCTTCAACGATGAGCGTTGCAATTACAGGTAACAAAAAAAGGTTTTTCAAGAATAAAAAATGCGTGTGAGTTATTGGTTGTTGATGTAATTGGTTAAAAAGCTAGAGAATGTGCGAAATTGAATTGATATAGTTTAATTTTCTTAATTGTAAGACTAATTGAACTTTAATGGATACATTATGTTAAGTTGGAGAATGTATACATGGTTAAAATATAAGATTAATACCTAGAAAAAATTTATGGGTGTATTTTCACCCAGCTTGACAAATAGAATAACATTTCAACACATAAATAACAAGTATTACAGTTAAAAAATTATCCTAAACGTGGCAATATAGTATTTATAAAATGTAATTTTTACATATAAAATACTTATTATTATCTCGAGACTTGATTACTTAGCATTTTCAGTCTTAAACTTACCCACCCAAAAAAATGTAATATGATTTTCCTGATGTCCTTAATATATATATATATACAACCTAAAACTTATTCATCCCCAAAGTCAAACCTTCTTTGAAAAAGTAAAACGAAATCTCAGCACTCGTCATGCTTACACCAGAATGAAAGGGGACGTGACTCTCAAAAGGGGAGAAAGGGAGCGTGCGCCAACCCCATCGCTGACCTGGGAGGCAGTGTCGGTAGAACTGAGCAATTCCCTTGTGCCCATGTCTCATGCGATGTAATTTTGCAGAGGATGCGATGCATTCAGAGCGTGAACTAGCTAGACTCTGATGTTACATCTGGTATACCATTGAGTAATTACATTGTTGAGCAAATGCCATAAAACAACTCAGATAACACAACAAAAGGATGATGACACTCTACTAAAGTTGATAAGATTATTATTCTAGGTGGATGGTTTGGCCTTGCTCTAAAGTTTCTTGGCAGATTCTACACATCTTGAGTTAACCCAAAAAAAAGAACCTTTTTTTTTTGCACAGCAGTGCATTATTCTGGGATGTGCTGAATCTACTCTGAAACTCTAGGACCAGATGCATGAGCTCACTTCACTAGAAAGGTGTCTTCTTCTTGGATCCATGCTTGGCCTTGACCATCTGGTTGAGGGCCTTCACGCACCGGCGGATCACTCCCATCGACTTCTTCCCCCCATCAGGTCGCTTTATCACAATCGCCAACGTAGCGCCGCCGGCCGCCGGAGCTGGGGAGATTTTATGGTCAGCGACGGCTTTCTCCCCGTGCCCGAGCTTGCTGGTGGCCTTTGCTTCTCCGGTGAGAAGCTGCTTCTCTTGTATCAGCTCCTGAAGGGAGAACCGGGGCACGTCGCCGGCACAGGGCGGCGTGATCAGCTTCTTCACACTATTGTATTGCCCCAGCGCCTTCTGCTCCGTGTCTTGGTAGTGTTTCAGTGCCTTCAGTGCCTTGTGCTCTTCATCTTGATTCTTCTCTGACGTCTTCCCGTCTTCTTCTTCTTCTTGGTGTTGTTTACCTGTTTTCTGCTCCTCATCTTCGTATTTCCCTGGTGTATTCTCCTCATCTTCACATTCATTTGGCGTCTTCTCCTCATCTTGGTATTGCAGTGGCGTCTTCTCCTCATCTTGGTATTGCAGTGGCGTCTTCTCCTCATCTTGGTATTGCAGTGGCGTCTTCTCCTCATCTTGGCATTGTTGTAATGTCTTCTGCTCCTGATCATGATATTGATCTGGTGTTTTCCTCTCTCCATCTTGATGCTGGTGTGGTTTCTTCTCCTCCTCTTCATCTAGATAATGGTGTAGTTTCTTCTCCTGCTCATCGAGGTATTGATTCGGTGTCTTTTGCTCGTCACCTTCGCATTGCAGTGGTGCCTGCAGGATCCCCAGCTCCTGGTCTTCAGATGGATGTGGTGGCTGCAGCTCTGTATCTTGGCACTGGAACAATGTCTTCAGGTTCTCATCTTGCCGTAGCTGCCGCGTCAGGGGTGGCGCATGTTGGCCTTGATAGCAAGCGACGAGACTTGTTGATCTTCGCGTTCGCCTCGACATGCCAAGATCGAAGCGGCGAGATTTGCTCACATCACACTCGGTGGCCATTGCCAGTGGTTTGAGGAGAAAGAACACCAAAAAAGAGATGCTTTATTCTTCTCTTGGATGGAGGAGTTATAGATTGCCTGATGTGATCAGGAGATGTGTAGTCCGTACTGGGAATAGGTGAGCAGGTGAACTGTCCATTTCGAAGGTTAAGTCTGGTTTGGTCATTTGGAAGATCAGTGCCTGTCCTAGTAGCCTTTGTTCCCTACATGAAGTGAGATTGAAGTTAGCATTAACAAACAAATGATCAATATTCTGACACAAACATCTAGGACCCAATCAGGTTTTAGTACACCAAGATCATATTTTTTGAATGGTTTTAGCATAGTGAATGCTAGGAAGTAGGGAAAAAGTTTCGAAATAAAGAAAAATCCTGTGTAGTTGAAGCTATCCCAACAACCTAAGAGCTGGTTTCAACTTTCCATAGATATTTTGACTGACACGTCTTCACATACTTTGACTGGCACCTCCGATAGGAGGTAATGCCCAGGTCCAGTAAACAGCATTTCAGTAGCTTACTCATAAGTTGGACGAACTGAGATTCTGAATAAATACTGGGGGCAGAGCTTTGATAAGTACATTACCGTTGAAGCCAATTCTGCACCTTAAAGCTAATGCCATAATAATTGTCAAATATAAAAAGCATAGGGTACATCTGATGCCACAGCTCATCTTGAAAAAAATATTGGTCCTTTGCCAACATTGTACATATCCACACCAAAGATATTCATTTAACAGAATCAGTCATCTTGCTTAGCTGCAGATAGAAGTCCCTATCTTGCAAACCTCATCGTCCACTCGGCAGCTATTTCATCATGCTTAGCTCTATCAGTCAAGTATAAACGTCCAATGCTTGGCACTAGTGGACAGTCTACACAGAAAAATATCAGAATGTAAAGTTTTCAATTTGAAATGAGGCAATAATTATGTGTATATTACAATTGGTTTGAACAGGGCTGCAAGTTTATTCATGGAAGGTAGTGCCGGAACAGAATTATTCTGATAATATTCTAACTTGGAACATACATGGATCTGGATTTGTGATGATGGCTTTAATGGCAAGTAGCACTTTTGAAATAGTTAAAGCAGGACTCCATCCTTCCTTCAAAATGTCCACACTCAATTTACCAGTGGAGTCAACATTGCAGTGATAAATCCTTGTCTTGAAAGTTACCTAGAACAGTGACAGAACAGTTATCACCAAAAATAAATGTCCTTACATCAGTTCTAAATTGTTCCATGATTCCATTTATACATACTGTAGTGAATTTAACTCCAATATTGACAGTTTAACACAGTCAACTAAAGACTGAACTAATTTTAAAACATTTTGAATTATTGAAAGGTCAAATATCCAGCCATGATTACTAGTTTATAGTGTATTTCCTGTATTGTAAGTGTATTATCAGCTCTTTTTTTGAAGTTAGTGTTATCAACTCTTTACAAAAAAACTTGAGAATATTTACTTACTATTGCCAAATTAGGAGTCTAGCATTATCAGCATTAGTATGACTGTCACGTTGGCCTTCATTGGTGTTTGCATGGTTTCATGCGCTGGTCAAGGTTAAGGTAGGCCACTGCAGGGCTTTGTGCTAGGTGTAAGTAGTTCTAGAATTGTTCCAGGCTTCCAGCGCTGAGATCTGGAGAGTGGTGGAGAATTTCAGGTGATCCATGTTACACTGAAGGGTGGAGATGGAGGTTAGCTTAGCTGTCTTTGGATCCCTCATATCCTACCTACCATCAATGCATCATCACTTGGTTTTAATAGGTGGACAAAGACAGTCACAGTGTTGGCAACCACCAAAATGTATTGCAGGTGGTCGTGTTGGCTGTAGACTATGCCAGCAGCTGGATACTGATTAATCAATGACATCACTAAATGGACCGAAAATATGCATTTAGAAGGCTTTTCTTATTTACCAGACTCTCTTATATTCTAAGCTAAGATTCACAAAATGCAAATAATATTTCAACACAGTAAGGCTTCCAATGGACAAAACCTTTCCACAGCAGTATCAATTATCAACCAAAACAGGAGACACCTAGTACAACAACATTTTAGCAACTTTGCACAGTTATTTCTAGAACATCAAGTGTAAAACAGAAAATTCAGATAAGTTTCCTTCATACATAACCAATATCAAATTGAAAAGACATAGTTGGGGCTACACTTAAAACAGAAGCAAAAGTAACATAAATAGCAACAACAAAACTAGCTTTAACATAATCCTTTTGCCATCTAGATCCTTCTAACTATCGCACTATTTGCTGGGCTTGCCCTTGAACACAGGCGTCCACAGTCTTGCGTCCCCAGAACTATTCATTCGGATGTTCCATTTCTGGATGAGTATTGATTCTTGATAGAAAACTCAACACGTTTTCCATTTCCCTTTTCTACGCCAAACAAAAGGTTTAGCAAATTAATTTAACTTACTGAAGAAACTAAAAGATTTATGGGAATAGTAGACTTTAGTAGACAAAGGATACAAAAGTTCATAGCTTGGTAATACTTGTTTACATATAAAAATAGAACTAGATAAAATTATCCCAACCGATTACCCATCCTATTTTGTTCTGTTCCGGTTCATCAAGATTTTAGCCTGTGGATGTTTCTCTTCAAAACATATCTTTTGGCACGTCTTTCCTGCCATACCTTAACCCCGCTTTCACGTGGTGAATCCATAGTAGTATGTCAATAAGTACCGTAATGGAATGTCACATTCGATACTAAATATTCTTTTTTTTTTCAATAACAGGAGTATGATCAGTCATGACTCATGGCATTAGGCACAACGTATACATAATTACATATGAGGGGAGAAAATGTCAAAGTTAAAACTTTCGCACCAGACATTAGGCACAGATTGCCGCACATATCAACTAATCAACATCACATTTAAGCAAACACAAGCAAAAGAAAAGGATATAGAGTGAATTCTTAGTTCTTACCGTGGGAGGTTTAAACGGATAGTCGATTGGAAATACGATATCAAGGAAAAATATCCCTCCTTCGTACGGGGATCCTACAAGACAAGTACTGCGTTAGACCAAAGTGCAGGTGCTCATGAGCCTCGTTTAATCTACACTCCACGCACTGAATCTACAGGTAAAAATTAACCGCAAATTGAACAGGTGAAATTCGCCCAGAGACGAGCTTTATCGACTGCGAGCAAGGAGTGGGCGGAGAGGAGAAGGGTGATATACCCTGGGGTCCGATGATGGTGGAGAGCCAGTGGTAGAGGTTGTCGCCCTTAGGCCCGGCGGAGCAGTCGGAGGCGTTGAGGTCCAGCAACTCCTTCTGAATCCGCTTCCCCGACGACGACGCAGACGTCCCGCCGCTGGAGCCCCAGGAGCGCACGCCACTCCAGCCACCACCACCTCCTCCTCCACCGCTGGGGCCTCCGCTTCCGCCTCCGCCGGCTCCGGCGCCGGCGGCGAAAGGGGAGCGAGAGGTGGGGAAGGAGGAGGAAGAGGAGGACATGTCCCCGACAGCTCGCTCGACGACGACACGCCGCCGGGGAAAGGACGTGCGTGGACCGGCTCACTGTGTTGGTGAGGCTTTAAATCCAACTTTTTCAAGCCCGTCTAAATATTAAATCGTCAGTATATTTAAAAATTAGAATTTGATATGTAAAAATGACATTAGTAGATTTATCATAAAAAATCTTTAATAAAATTATATTTTAAACAATAATTATGAATATATAGATAGAAAAATGTAATATAGAAACATGTGCATCAGAAACTGTGTCGATTTATTTTAAAAGAGATATTGACATTGAAAGCATAACCAAAGTACGGCAACAAACGAGTTCTGCTAGTATTTACCAGCTAACCATAACAGAGGCACGCACACAAGACAAACGACAAAATTTACTGTGTGTAAAATGAATAATAACTGTTTATCTCCTTTCATTTAGGAGTTAAAATGATCTTTATTGTCATCTTAATTAGTAGCGATAGAAATTATAGATTGTAAATTTGTCCCAAAAATAGATGATGTAGAGGATAAAACTGTAAATTTGTATAACATGAATGCACTTTTGTTGTACAAATTTATAATTTTATCCTCATGTATTACTTATTTTTAGGGCGATTTTATTTTTTTATTTTTGAACCACTAATTAAGATGACATTAGAAATTATTTTCAACCTTAAGATATATCAGGATTTATTTCACTGATAGTAAACCCAAAACATATAATACACCATAAAATTTCTCAACTTATAAAGGGCATCCACAATGACTATGTTCCAAATAGCATTAGGGTGAAACCACAAAAAATTGGCATTTTGTTATTGCCATGTGCGCAATGAAAGAAAAAAAAGGTAGCATTAAAGTGGGTCCCACGTATGGTGGAACCCATAAAAAATTAGTATTTTATTATTTATGGTCACACCTTAAGGTTAGAGTGCACCTTAAGGTTTTTTAACTTATAGTGTGGCTACACAATACGTAAAACTAACAATAATAATAAGTCTGCATTTAATGTTTAAGGTTACTTTTTTATGCACATTGTGGATGCCCTAATACATATGTTTCCCAAATACTTGCAGTTTTGACCAAGAATAAATTTAATTTACCCTTTAATTTCAAAACAAAATTAAAACAAACAACTCTAACCATATGATACTAGTACAATACTTTAAATTATAAATAAAACTATATGACTTTTATAAAATATAATTTAGTTATAAAAATATTATTTGTTAAATCTTAAATCCTTAAAATCAAATCTGGCAAGTATTCAGTATCCACGAACATAAAAAAATAATAAAATCCTCATGTGGGATGGAGGATGGGAGGTGTACCGCTCACCATATTTAGTAAGCGTATCTCCTATCACCGTATCACGTGTCGTATTCGCGAATATAGCGGCCAATACGTATTCCCGCCACCACACACGCGAATGCCGCTCCTCCGCCTCTCGCTCCCGCCGCACCGCCTCCTCCTCGTCGGCCGCCGCTGGCTGGAATCCCTCCCGCCGACTCCCCGTCACTACCACGTCTGCGTAAGGTGACCTCTTCACGACAACCTAACCGTGCCCTCGGCAGCAGCCTCACAGGCTATGAGGCTAATGCGTTCGTGTTCTTGGACAGGGCGTCGGCGGCGGAGGTGGCAGTGGAGGGACGGAAACAGGAATGGTCATCCGTTTCAGACTCCCCTACACAACTTGCAATTTGCATCGCCCGGCCAGTTCATCCTTTTTAGCTGTGCAGCAGCCTGAATTCGGCGATGAAAATTTCTCAATTCACGACGTACGTGTTGAGAAGGCATGTTTCCTGCTCCAATCTCCCAAACAGCAACATCTCTGTCATTGTTCAGACAAGTATTCTGCAGCAAAGCATGCATCTCCTCCCCACTCCTGCAACTCATCCGGCACTGAGATATCAGGATCAGCACACATGTTGAACAATGAATGGAAGCATACACTGATAGAAATCTCCAGGATCCAAGCAGAAAATGGTGGATCTGATGTTACCAATCTGAACTCTGCTACCCCATGTGAAACCATTGTATAGGACAGCAAATTTTGAGAGATGCATGCCATCTACATCAATACAGCAAAGATGATCCCTAAACTACCTACTGACAAGATCCACAAGAAATTTCGGGCATCTCATCCAAAATGCATCATTGTTTACAGGGTTTTACAGGAAAAAACTAGAATGGGCAGCAGTGTGGCGACCAGGTGAGTCAACCAGAGCAGCTGAGTTTGTGTAGCAAAACTGGCTGGGCTTATGGGCCCGGAAGCTTCACTACCACTGCTGCCGTTGGAGCCAGTGCTGCAAAAACAAAAACTGCATCAGGGTAGAGCAACAAAAATGTAACCATTAGCGCAAAAAACATCCACGAAGGAGGGCTCACCTTCCTGCAAAAATGCATGCACCATGGCCTACATGTTTCATCCAGAGAAATTATATTAGGCTCATGAAACAGGGCAACGAGACAATTTGCTCGATCCGATGTAACAGTAAATACTCTTGATCTCTTTAAATGAACTTGAAAAGACAGTGCTTTGTACAAGAAAATGTGAGAAACTGCAGGATGCTGACCATACATTTAACTAATGGTAAACATATATCTTATATTAGCATGGTCAGGTATGACAAGTCTAAGCACTGTCCAAATTTTGCTTGCTCTAGCATTCCTAGTGTCCTACATAACCATAGGTGTCCACATCAGACATACATAAACTCAAGCACGTTCTTTATTACCACAGGTGGCCCTGGCCTTGTGTTTGCAGCTCCAAGGTGTTTATGAGGAATGGGCAAATCAATTTTTTCACATTTTATTTGCTACTTTCAGTTTTACTTGGACCAAAGAACCTTTAATAGTTGTACATGCGAGTATGTGACATGCCAGGAAGACACCATAGACATCATGTAATCATGTGGATTCTATTCTAACATGTGAGAGTCCCCAGAAAATAACTGAGAGGATAGACACCTAAAGGTTCCATGTATCTTAAGCAAATTTCTATGTGATCAGTATAATATTGAACACTAACTAACAATCTAACCAACCTGATGTACTAAGAGGAAATTAGCAGTGCCATACAAATATGCTACACTGAATTAAAGGCATTTAAATAGTTTAGAAACAATACACCCTCCGTCCTAAATTATAGCCCACTTTGACGCGTTTATTAAGATGCATGAAAAAAAACCTGAACTACCTCTCAACTAGTTCTCCAAGCAATTAGTACTACATGCAACTAGTACTTCGGATAAGGGTAAAATAGGAAGATTTAGGGGGGAGGGGAATTATAGAAGTTGTAATATTTGAAATAAAATTTAAATGGTAGAAATGGTTGTATTTTGGGATGGAGGGAGTAAAACATAAGTACAGCACTGGCTTTGTGCAACAGAAAACACAGATATAAGCTGCCATAGTGGGTGAAACCTGCACCTAGTTGTTTTAATATATAACAAGTTTAATTTTCCCCCTGGTACTAGGAACGACTGCAGATTGCTAAATGTTGCAGGTAGCGAAAGATGTAAAGCAATAAGCTGATTATGTGAAATGTTCTTTTAGTGACGAGATTAATGACAAATAACAGACATGCACCAAGTGCTCACCATGCTAGAGTACAGAAAGCTAAACCAAGTAATTAACGATTGTGCAAAAGTGTTACTCCTTGTTACCTAATAATTGTAGAGAAATGGATAGTCAAAGAGAAGAAATCGGCTTACTTGGATCAGTAGATGTTACCATTGCAGTGCTATTGAAGTTGCATGTACCACCACTTGCTTGTGTTTTATGGTAATAATCATTGAAAGCATACGAAGCAACAGCCAAAATGTCATCTGATTTATAGCATGGTTGCCCAGGTTGAATTGCACTGCAGTTTGCAGAGCCAGGGCCACATGCCCAATTCAAGCTTTGCTTCAATGCACTAGAAGGAGCACTTGAATTTGCCACACAGAACGTCCCATGCAAAGCTGCTGAATCTGTATTAGTTGTGGCCATGTCTTCAAATGTAAGGGTATATGCGGTAGTTGCATTGGGAAACATAATACCCCAATTTTTCTCTGAGACAGGTCCTGCCCGAAGATCCTCATTGAACAACTCAAATATGTATGTGCTTACTTGATTATTTGGCTGGCTAGGAGTACCGGAATTATTTAATACATGGTGTATGAGGTTTGTATTATAGGCCAAAGCATTATCTACATTAGCAGCCTGTTCATTTTGAGCACCATGCCATGGCCACCCAGAAGCTGTGACCATAACAGGGATGCCAGTGAAATTCATTGCTTGCATTGAGCTGTAAATAGCATCAACCATAGCATCAAACATATTGGTATAGAACAAATTTGTGTTGGGATCTGCAATTTGACTATCAGGGTTGAGTGATCGGAACAGGGCATATTCTAAGGGGAATACGCCTTGTCCTTTGACATAGTCATAATAAGGTTGTGCGTTCAGCATGAAGGAAGATTCTGTGTTCTTCAGAAATTGGAGATACTGAAACATTATTGAGCTCCATGTTGAATTGAATGTGGCAGTAGACGGCGGAAATGGCTTAGAGATCATGTCTGTTGAATGAGGACTTGAAATTTTCACCTGGGAATTGAGGTTTGCAGCCAAAAGTGCTGATTGTAGGAATTGCAATGCAGGTACAAGAACAAGTGCTGCATTTGGAACGGTAGTAAGAACCTCATTCCCCACAGCAATATATGTTATATTAGTCGCTGGAATGTAGGCAGCAACATTCTTGTTAATCCAATCAGCAGCTGTAGAACGAGATTGCCCCACACGAAGTAGCTGATCATTTGGAACCCCAACCATCACTTCTATTCCAGTATTTGCAAGGGCAGTTAGCATTTGATTGTCTGAATTAAGCAGGCGAACATGCTGAATCTTCTTTTCTTTCAGGATAGACACTATGTCTGATGCTGATGGTAAGTTCAAAACATTAGTGCCAACATTGACACCAACAAATGCTCCTGTGACAGTGAATAAAATTGTTCCATGAGCATATATACGGTTATGGTTATTAAGCACCTATTTTCATATTTTGCATTTAAAAACAACAAATTTTCAGCGTCCTAGTTACACTAATAGCTGGCACACCTTGGGAAATAAGAGCGCAAATTGCATTAATATGATAAAGTACTAATCCTTATTGAAAACCCTGAGTTAGCATAAAGCCATATTCATGTGCTACAAGTTACAATGAACTTTTACCGTATTACCTGAAACATTGAGAATTGTGAGCATTAACAGCATCACCACGCCTTTTAGATTCGGAAGCCACATATTGCCGTGCTCTCGCATCTGATTTCTTATAATCCAGGGCACTTCTCAGAAGCTATTAACCGAAGCTGTAACATCAACATTGAAGAAATTATTTCCTTCAGCCAACATAACACAAAATTGCACTCAAGCATGTATCTTTAGGAGATATTTGGGCTGAGAAAGGCATTAATGATACAAAATACAAGAATGCATTCACATTTTAGAATATAGCCAAAACAGGACAGTATCATCTTCATAAATAAACAGTTTGGGACATTAATGCGGCCCAAAGTATTCACTGTTCAGATAGTTCGAAAAGCTTTTCTAACACCCTGCAAACCAGTAACTTTCCAAGAAACAGTAACCAGACTCTCATCCCAGAACCAAGCAATTCGAGAAATCCGAGGGGAATCTATGAGCTATGGCAATGTGGCGAGCAGCTGGCTGAAGAGATGCCTGGGAGGTGCAGGAGCATGAAGTAGACGAAGAGGAAATCAAGCAAGAAAACCCAAAAGGGATTACGCACGGAAGCACTTCAACATAAAACTGAACAAGCAAGAAAAGCTGCATTCTGGAGATGAGTAAAACTCAAACCACATCCATGGAATATGAAAACCTCATCAAAGTTTGGTTTTTTCAGACATCAACAAGGATTTCAAGAGCACTCACAAGTCACAAGTCACACCCCTGTTCCTCAGTTAAAATTACATTCTTTTCCAAGAAATCTCCGTTGGTAAAAAAGTCACGAGCAGGAAAGATCACAAGGCTCCAACAATAATGCAACAAACGGCGACGTCGCAATCATATCAACACTCAACAGTACAAAGTGTTATGAAGTGAACAAACCAACAAGAGAACAGAAAAATCAAGGCACCTGATTTTGTCCCCATAGAAGAGTCCTTTCTTCCACCTCCTCTTGCCCTTTCCAAAATACGCACGACCAAAAAAGGAAGCACGGAGTGGACAGCGGAGGATTGGAGACTGGACCGCCGGAACACCGGGTCTACTGCTGGAGCCTGGAGGCAGGGAGAAATAGGAAGCTCTACCTCACACACAGTCACACACTGAGACACGCAGAGAATCCGAGGAGGTCTCGGTTCCTGGGCTTCTGTTTCTTGGAGGCGCCTGACATTTTACCATCAAAGAGCTCTTAAACCTCTCCAAAGAGGGGTGGTTATATTGATTAAAGCGCACATGAGGACCCGTTCGAGTCTGGAGATGAGCAAACGCCAAACGAGCCGGCCGACATGGCACGGCCCAGGCCCAGCCCAGACATGGCCCAGAATTTAGATGGGCTGTGCTGTGTATATATGTGTATATGTGTATATGTATATATGTGTATATGTGTGTGTATATATATATGTATATATGTATATATGTGTATATATGTATATGTATTATATGTATAATATATATATATGCACACACACACATATACACATATATACATATACACATATACATATATATATATATATACATATACATATATTCTATATAGCGCGCAGCGCGCTGTATAGCTATTCAGCGCGTGGAGGTCAAACCCACGTCAATCCACTGCACCGCTCCACCATCCACTGTACTATATGCAGTGTAATTTTTTTTACTACCAATCCAATAATTTTACCACCAATCTAATATGGGAAGTGTAATTTATATGGGTTGTAAATCTTTTACCACCTTCGGTCTATTTCTGTACTATATGCAGTATAATTTTTTTACTACCAATCTAATAATTTTATCACCAATCTAATATGCGAAGTGTAATTTATATGGGTTGTAAATCTTTTATCACATTTGGTCTATTTCTATACTATATGCTGAGTACGAACAAAACTGATAGATATGTTATAATTGTTTTATACTCCAAATAAACCAGTAGAGAAACTGACCGAAGGTGGTAAAAGATTTACAACACATACAAACGAGTCAAATAGAAAAACAGACCGAAGGTGGTAAAAGATTTACAACACATACAAACGAACCATTAGAGAAACTGACCAAATGTGGCAAAAGATTTACAACACATATAAAATTACACTTCGCATATTAGATTGGTAATAAAAAAATTACGCTGCATATAGTACAGAAACAGACCGAATGTGATAAAAGATTTACAACCCATACAAAATTACACTTCGCATATTAGATTTGTGGTAAAATTATTAGATTGATAGTAAAAAAATTACACTGCATATAGTACAGAAATAGACCGAAAGTGGTAAAAGATTTGTAACCCATATAAATTACACTTCGCGTATTAGAGTGATGGTAAAATTATTAGATTG
>KE371385.1:441006-451030 GCA_000418225.1 Zizania latifolia | reverse complement strand
AATGTCTTCGATAATGGGGCAGGTCCAGCAGCACCAGCTTGAGAACACACCTGTACCAGGACAAGCTTGACATTGTGGTCACGCAGACAACACAACACATAATTTATTAAATAAATGCATGATACCCGGAATATAAAGGCCAAGTGCCCAATAGACCATGCCCATTTGGATTGGGTATATCTAAGCCTTTTAGTCCCTGCATCTAGTAACACTAATTTGCACAGTGCAGTTGAAGTATTGACACTGCTGACGAATTATGAGGTGAACCAGTGAGTACAAATGAACCATGAACAATGGCTCAATCACTAGGAATACATTTGGCTCAACAAAAATAAACCTGTCTCGATTACTTCAACAACATCCTCAAGGTCTCTTTATTTGCGCTTATACACACTACCTCAAGTTGGAATTCGGAGCAAGTAGGCACCATATTTGTATGTAACCTTTGTAACTAGAATCTAGATGAAACATGCCTTCTAACTGTGACAGATTGACTTGATTAACTGGCATTCATGTTTGTACTATTTTAAGTGCCTTGAATCTAGAAGCTTAGTCAAGGTTCAATTTAAATCATTTGGGTGTGTTACTGCCAGCCAGAGTCATTAGTTTTGCAAAAATGCCTCCTATACCCGCAAGCTTTCCCAATCAAACAGACTACAACATACATCTGTACAATGTTGGCTCTAGAACTAGCCAAACAGCTTTAAGCATTCATCTAAGATGCACCACATGATTTTTTTGTGCGCATACTACATTCAGAAAAGAAACAGTAGCATGGTGTGCTCCAGCCAAAATGTAGTACATTATATATGTGCCCTGAATAATGAATCCATGCTTGCTTCAGCTATCACAGTCCAGCTGGCTAACCTAGAGTGCAGAGCTGATGAACTTGCTGCAGCACACTTACGATATCCCCACTCCACCATAGGCTCTCCGCAAGAGTAACAACTTACAAGCTGATCATGTTTAGTATATATATTCTAGAAACAATCAGTAAAAATCGCATGAACAAAAGTTACTGGTGATGCAGTGATAAGTATTAAGTAACCTCGCATAGAGTAACTAACACTAAGTTATGAACTGGGACTAGGCAGGCCTACCCGCACGGTGTCGCTCCGGCTCCGGAGCGCGGCGTTGCAGGGGACATGTGGGAAGCGCGCCGAGGCGGAGGGGAGGAAAGAGGAAGCAGACGGCGGCGATCCGAGGAGGCGCGTGCCGGGAGGCCTACTGCGGCTGGCGGGTGTGGAACGAAAGCGAGCCGCGGTGGTAGTGGGGGCGCAGCAGGGGAGAGGAGGGGTGGCGAGGGAAGCCATGGGGGAGAGGGAAAGTGGGGAGGTTTGGCTCTCTCAGCCACCCATCGCCATTGATGATGGGGAAGGTTTGGCTGATCGGGGAAGACGGAAGGGGGAGACGGGGAGTGATGGATGATGAGAGCCGTGAGTTTGTTATCCTATATTATTAAGTGATTTTTTATATTCTATGTATATAATATTGTGATTTTTGTTTAATTATCATGACATAAAAAATCCTATATATAACTATCTCAAGGTGAATTTGAAAAGAAATTACATGTGTTCACATTTCACACGTTCCCAATTCTCAAATATCACAAGAATAATTATAAAAAATTACAAATCCTGACAAGACATATGCATTTGACTAATTTATAGATAATTTAAAGCAACTTCCTATGATATAAATAAATAATTTTTATTTTCGTATTATGAATATTTTCTAAAGTATAAATAAGTTTACTGGTTAATAAATAGTCCTTAACTGATTTAATTCTAAATGTGATTTAAGATATTTAAGCTGAATTTGAGAAGCCGCTTAAAATCACTTCAACTCGTCACTTAGTGAGGCCTCCCTCTCGTCGTTTCTCCAGCTGCCCTTCATCCTCGGCCCCGTCGGCCCCTCGCCGACGAAGAGCTCCTCCACCAGCTTGCTCAGCTGCTCCCTCGTCGAGCGCGGCAGGAACTTCGCCACGCGGTTGATCTCGCGGCCGATGTCGTACTCCTCCCTCGGCCCCCACTCGCGGTCGAACCGGAGCCACGCCGGCTCGGACACGGCGCCACCGAGGTACTCCGCCGACACAACCTCGTACCTCCCTGCGCCGCCGGTGTCCATCCTGCTCCCCCTGGCGCAGTCGTTGCGTATCCCGACGCCCAGCTTCGAGTAGCCCTGCAGAACCAGCCCTTCCCTCGGGTAGAACGCGTGCCCGTGCAGCGACGAGTACGCCGACGGCCGGTTTCCGCCGTCGAGGTACTCGAGCTGCGACGCCTCCACCCAGGATCCCGCGCTGTGCTGCGAGAAGTAGACGCGGAGCAGCTCGCCGGAGAAGTTGCTCACGCGCAGGGTCAGGTGCTCCCAGTCGCCGACGTGCTCGCCGATCTTGCCCAGTGAGATGTTGGTGGGTCCCACCTTCGCCCGCGCCGGCCCGTTGAACGGGTAGAAGAACCACACGGCTAGGTCGGTCACCGTTGCTCCCAGCATCGGCTTCGCCTGCACGTACACCTTCGCGCCGGCGAGGTCGCCCTTCTTGACCCGCTCCTTCTGGCCGTTATCCACCGGAAGGTCGAGCCAGTACCCGCCGTCGTTGCCGCCGCCCTGCGGGAGGTTGGACCCGTCGGCAGCCACCGGCGTCGGGGTCTGGCTACCCTTCTGGTACAGCAGCGCGCCGTTCTCGAAGAACCACGTCACCGACGAGAGCGAGTAGGGATCGTCCGGGTGGAGGAACACCAGCGGCGCGTAGGCGGCGAGAATGGCGTTCACCTGGGCCAGGTCAGGCATGCACGACGTGTACACCGCGCTGTTGTTCTTGAGACACGCCAACGTCGCTGGGCTCGCCGGCGTCGCGCCGCTCTGGGCGACGAACGTGCCGGTGTGCACGCCGCGGGCGTCGATGCCACGAGACGCCGGCCTCAGTGCGGTGGCGCTGAACCCGGCGTCCTTGTCGTCGCTGCTCCACACCCACTCCTCGCCCTCGCACGCGTCGGTGAAGTCGGCGCGGACGCACCTGACCTCGCCCAGCGGCGGCTTCTCCGGCGTGGCCGTCACCGCCACGCCAACCACCTTGTAGCCGTCGGGAGGCGTGGGGAGCCAGAAGTGGCCAGCGCCGTCCTGGCTGGACCAGACGAGCTTGTAGTCCAGCGGCGGAGCAAGGATAGCTCCGGTGCCGGAGACGTCCCGTGCAACGAGGACGTGGCCGAAGAGCGGCCGGTTGTTCGGCTGCGCGTAGTGCCCGAGCGTGGAGAAACCGGCTGGCACCTGCGCCGGCTTGAAGAAGGTGGCGCCTTGGTCGTCTTGGCCGCCTCTCGCCGTCGACCAGACCTTGGCAAATGTGGTGACTTGGTGCACTTCTAGACCTCCAAGGTCTATGCTACCCTTCGCAAATCCTCCATCTGAAACTGCAAAATCAGCAGTGCCACTCAGCCAAAGATGTTACAAAGTTCACAGAACTGAACCTATCAAAACGAATTAACTATCTTGCCACAGTGTTTATGATGCTGAAAAAAATAGTTAGCAAGCCATAACAACAACATTTGAGAGCAAAAGCTAACTACACAAGCTATGCTATTCTGAATAAACACATGCATGACTCCTAAAATAGCCATGGATAGCTTGATAAAGGCATAAAGCCATAGATGATCATGCTGGTATGTTCTTGCCCTTAGACTCATCTGATCATATATATTCTTTGGAAATCATGGTTATCAATATGTGTTCAGGAAAAAAAGTCAGATCAATTGTAGCATCAAAACAGAGCCACAGATGAGTGAAGTAGGATCTTGTAGCTCATGGATATAGCAAAGAATGTTCCTTGTCGTGATTGCAGGTAAGCTACCTGTACAGCTTTACCTAAAGCTTAAATGCTGCATTATTTGCATTTAGTCATATAACGTCTGCATTTGGCATTCGGGTATTTTCTCTGGATCTGTTTCGATCGAGCTAAACTTGTGCACAAGATGCCACAAAAATGGTTTATGTGCAAGACAAAAAATACTTCATTTGTCAAAAAATATAAGAGGTGCATACATTTTAATTTTTAACTTATAATTAAGATAAAAACATGAATTTTTTATGCGTGTGATATAGAATCCGTATATGATATTAAATTTATAGTTATTGATAATATATTATGAAAGAAATCAATAATTAAATTTTACGTTGAGATCGCATCAAAAATTTATATGCTTTATTTTCTTAGATAGAGGGAGTATGACCAAGACTGCAAACATTCAGAATTTGCTCGGGTACGTGCAGATGTGCATGAGAAGATCAGTAAATGAGTACGTAATAAAAGGCAAACCTTCAAACGCAACAAATGCTGCAATGATCAGGTCACAGAATTTTGCAATGAACCATCCAACCAACTCAATTCATCAAGAGGATACGCAAAAACCATTCGTACAGCAAACTTAATCATCAGATTATTAGAATTCAGAGGAACAAAAGAACGCATGCACGTTCTTACCTGACGACGACGGCCACGACGGAAACGGCGCCGGATGAGAAAACGGCGTCTCCACGGGCAGCGCCGCCGTGCTAGCCATGGGCAAACAAGCCAAGCACGACTAGTTGCTCCTTCGCACAGCACGCGGCGACGACGAACGGAGAATTAATTCAGGCGGCTCCTTTCTTTCTTTTTCCTTGCACAGCTAGAGAAGAAGGAAGAGGGAGAGATAGATTTAACGGGCGAGCGAGAGATCTCTGTCCGAGCCGGAGGAGACTCATGTCCCTGTCAACGAGATGGCGACTTGGCAGAGACGACTCTATCGATCGACTCTTTCTCACGGGCTTGGATGCCTAGCTAGCTTATCGTCTACTTCTGGTCTTTGGTTACTTGCAAGAAAGCAATTTGCTTGCAAGCTTTGAGCCGGCCGGCTTCGATGCCGATGGCTTCACTTCTAGTACACTGATCCTTGCCTAGGATATCTTCACAGCTTGCCCGGCATTAAGCATGCGTCGTTTGGCTTGACGGCTCTTCCATCTTCATGACACAAGTCTAATGCAACATAGTAGTCAACTGTTAATGGTCCATCCATGTCGTCACTTCCATGAGGAACACACGCGGGTGTTGTTTAGGTAGCGTTTGAAAGTGAGAGCTGATGGTAGATGATCTGATTTTTAACTAAATAGTATGAGGGTTCATACGAAACGAATTTAATGATAAAAAGTTGATAAATAAATTTAAAAAAATGATATTTTTACACAGAAATATTTGAAGAAATTGCTTATTTTGAAAATTGTGTCGTACAATAATCCAGACAGATTGTCAGAGCAATCGAAACGAACAGGACTAAAGTGCACCCAATATATAGAGTTCATAGGTGGTGTGATAGAGAGCAATAAATATTCGTTTAGAACCAAGCTTCCTAATGTATATACAGTTTCTTCAGTAGCTTTTATAGAAAGATATAAATAAATGATATATAGACTAAGTCTTCTCTCCCTCTTCGTTAACTCAAAGTATCACATTATCTTTCTGACTACGTGGTATATCTATTAAGCCTGGACCCCGTCCTATTGGGAGTCCTCTTAGTGCCGCTTGCCTGTTAGTTCGTTGCAGGTCAGCGCGGACAGGACAGTAGGACAGGTTCGTTGTGCACTTGTACTCTCCTGAATTTGTAGATCAATGGAGGACAAACGTGCGGCGAAGTAAACGTTAGCATGAACCACCACTACACGCCATGAGCTGCTGTCTTTTGCAGGCTCGTAGCACGATTGGTTGGGGTCAGATGAACACAAACTAGACATTGTCCTAATCTTCGTCCATCATGGCATCATGCATGGCTAGGTCAGATAAGGTGACAAGGACCTGTTTTATTTTGTTTACTTCACACTAGCTAGGGGCAGAGACGTATTAGGTCAGGATGGTGTCTTATCACCGAGATCAAAAAACATCTCCTATTATAACCATATCTACACCCAAACTTAATATGTACACCCCCTAACATAGAAAATATTTCACAAAAGATTAAACATCATATAAATAATTAAGTGATAACAGAGACGTGGGCGGAGTTGAAATATTCCGGTGAGACTTAGGAGAACGATAGCTTGCTGGGACAAGGAAGTTGGTCGAGCAAGTGGCTTGCAATTCTCATCAGCTTCCAGTTGAACAACAGAAGTGTTCAGATTCATGGAGCAAGAACAGCAGCGTGCTACAGCCTGATTACAAATTCTAGTTTGTTGATTGAAAAAGGCAGGGCGCATTAATTTGCAGGGATATCCATTTCGTCGACATGCCCATATATTATTAGTCACATCAACTTGGCATTTTTCAGGATTAACTAACTGATCGTGTTAGAGTTGATGAAGAAGAGGCTGGCATATTTTTATTCTCATGCACAATTATGGACCGTTTTTTAATCATTGAGATGAACTGGTGTACGTACCATGAAAAAACGGGGCAGAACTATGGTTGCACCGCTCTGTCGAAGTCGCATGTTATAGATTGCGCAGCCGCAGCTTATATATTCCCAGCAAAAATCCGTGCTCGTTCCAAGTTTCCATGTGCCATAACGCCCTTGAACTGTTGCCCAAGTTTGCTGAACAAATCCTCACGCAGTGATTTGTGTAACCATGGAAAAAATGCAAATGCATAGGATAAAATTGTCATACATCATAGCACAAACTGCCATGTCTGATGGAGGAGACAGGCAAGCAAAACACTGAGAACCATTGTGTTGACAGAAGATGCATATGATTACATGAAAGACTATCCCATGCTCCTGTGACTTTCAGTTCAACTTTTATTTTTCCATCAGCAAATTGGAAGCATATTATTATTTTCATTAAGGCATTGAATATCGATATTTCATAGATTATGACAGTCATACTAAATATACATGCTAAGGAAGTGCAAATTAAGCATTCAACTTTGAAGTATTTGGTTTTCATTACTGGGGTATTTTGGAGAAGCCCACGGGACTGGCATGCTATGCTGATTGTCTACCATAAAAAATTCACAATGTAGACTTTTTGTGAACTGAAAAAACTAACAGTTTTCAATGTGCCCAAGAAAATTCAAAACGGTGCCTGGTCATAAGTGAATTAATTTACTGAGAAGACCGTTAACACTAGTGCCATATATATACATACATACTGTACATATTCTATAATAAAAATGATTGCAGAGAAAAGAGTGGAAATTGTATATCCATGAACTTGTCTTCACTATATTTAGTTATAACTTCAACCAGAATAAAACCTCTGCTGCTGGATTACTAACCCCTCTAATTTGTGAAGATAGGCTCTTTGTTTGCTCCAATAAGTCAGATATTTCTTCATAGTGTCTTGAAATGCAATCATTCAGAGTGTGTTTACCACCAACAATCAAATGCAAGGACTGCAAAGCACAATTGCAAAAGTAAACAGTACATCTTCCATGTATGCACAAACTTGTGGCCAAAGAAACACTTACTTGGACTGTAAAGAATGGACCATCTGGTATCCCAGAATAAAATATTTATTCCCATTTTCCAGAAAATACATGTTTCAGTGGATCAAGTGATTTAATACAAAAGGGAAATCAGCCCCAGCCATGTGCTAACTATGACGCACAACAAATGATTCAACAAGTGGATTTACAAGGTCAGGTGCTTCATCCTGCAAGGAAAATTATAAACAAACGATTCAGCTGCCAACTGGTCAAATATAATTTAGCTAAAAGCAAGGCAGATCACAATGAAAGCAACAGTTGACTGAATTTGGCTGTTAGAGGACCTGCGGGCAGTGTCCAACATTTGGCAAGACAACAAAATCTTCGACAGCATCAAAAGAGGCATAAGCTCTTCCAAGTTCCACAGGCTCCCATGGATCCTTCTCCCCCCAAGCCACCAAAATCGGACACTGCAAAATTAATGCAATTAAAACAGGTTCTAAAAAAATCAAAATGAACAATCACTCACAGAACTACAGGAATCCTAACCTTCACTCTGGGAAGTAATTCTTCAGGTAGAGGACCTCCAGAGTAGCAGATGAACTCAAGGAATACATCCACAGCACCAGGGTCGAGCCCTGGCTGCAATATAAACTGAACTAGCTCATCTGTCACCGCAGATGTGTCATGGTAGCACTGAAATGAATTCCATTAATATTAATGGGGAAAACAATATTGTTGACAAAATGTTACAACTTAAGATAATACAAATTAAATAAGAAAATAAGTTTTGTACTTTGAAGATGAAATAGAGCATCTCCAAGTTTCATAGGAAAAGAAAATTGATACCGAGCTATTCCATTGCATCTAGCCATCTAGTCATTTCTAGTGCAAGCGGGGACTTCAAGCATTTTTTGTTGTTGTGGAGATAATTCCTTATATGCCTAGCAAACTTTGAGTGGCATATGAGGAAACCGGTGAACATTCGATGGCACATAAGGAATTATCCCTTTTTTGAGATAAACCAGATAAAACTTATTCGTTTGTTTTTTTACTTTTTAAGAGTGTTTGAGTAAACCAGATGAAACTGTCTTCTGCAATCCAAGACACATTTCAAATTTGTGCTACAACATGAATTCATAGATCTGCTCACTTTTCTGATTCAAAAAACATAATGCCATCATAATCTTCTAAACAGGATGAAAACACAACTTTTATATTATTTATTTTATACCAACTTATAGTACAAGACCGAATAATAAATAACTCAATCACACTACCACTAGGTGAGTAGGCTGCTTGGATGAGGCAAAAAATACATATTGCTGGAATAAGGGATAGTACACTTTACAGTCTTATGAAGAAACAATGAGTTGCAGCTTCCAATTTACTTTCTATATTGAGAATGGCAAGTAGACACTTGGACAGAAAATCAGTGAAGAAAAATTCCATATTTGAATTGAACACTCTAAAGCAGAATAGTTTACCATGAACCCATATTGATCAAAGAACATCATGTCACACCAGCCTCAAATTTTGCCAAGTGATAGATGACACATGGTTGATGGTTCTATACCCCAAGTCTATACTGGGGGAATTTTCTAGCTATTACATCTGCGGAACATGTAAACCTGTTACAGTGTCATGGGATAGGATAACTCTTCTAAAGTTCTATTTTACAGATAAACAAATATATCATTTTCCAACATGAGAGGATAAACAAATATATACCTGACAGAGAATATTTTTCACAGATTCAGGTGTAGCAACAGCATTGAAGAAGAGCTTCCCAATAACAGTATTCCTAATAACGAAAAAAGGTATTACAACAAGCAGGATTAAGCACCTGGATCCCACCACAAACTATGAAATATGAGTTACCGTAGCACACTTTGGAATGATTTGATGAAAGGCTTTCCAAACCATGGCTGCTTTGTGATATGAAGCATCCTTAGTGAAATATTCAACAAAAAAATACCCTTGCACTTCTGAGGTTCCATAACAGCTGCCTGTAGACCAACAAGCCCTGAAGGACAATAGTTAACAAACACATTACAAGTGTTCATCAATTTTTTTCTTCATGCATATAACTATCCATCTTCTTCATATATTTCCTATCACCTCCCCTGATGATTTAGAGGTACATCTAGAAAACTCATCTCATCTTGGACGGTACTAGTAGACTTACACCCTAGTATAATGAAAATTGATTTGCATTACAACGCATGAGAGCCGTCGCTAGTTAAATAATAAAATGAGATAATCATGATTTTAAACAACATCACACATTTACTCATTACAATAAGAACTGATAAGAACGACGCTACTAAACCAGTGTAGACAGCACTTTTTCTCAAATGTGTTTTCTGAAATAACCAAGGGAGGAATTGAAAAATGCGCTTCAGAACAGTGGCATGGTAAGCAATTAATAATTACATATTACACCAAGCAACATGTGTTATGCTACATTAATTTGTCAGATATATAACATGTGATCAATTTAATTACATATTACACCAAGCAACATGTGTTCTGCTACATTAATTGTCAGATATATAACATGTGATCAATTGTGATGGATAAGTCTTTGTGGTCTTTGTACTTGGTCAAGTCTTAGGACAGCATCTTAGCATCTTTAGG
>KE371385.1:418096-430244 GCA_000418225.1 Zizania latifolia | reverse complement strand
TAGGTTAACTACGCAGATGTCATGTTGATTTGTCATGTGTTGATTTGTTGTAAATGTTATGCTCTGCAATATGCATTGAAACGGTGTAACATTTATTATTTTTTAATTTTTAACGTAGCGTTAGCACGGGTACACTACTAGTATATGTAAATGATACTCTCTTCGTCTCAAAATATAATCATTTCTATCATTTAAATTTTATCTTAAATATAACAATTTCTGTTATTTTTCTTCTCAAATTTTCCTATTTTACTCATGTCTACCTAACTGGCACACACAAGACAGGGTCTCTCTTCACCCTTCGCCCGACCTCCACCTTATGCTTCCTTCTCGCAGCGGGGCAGAAACCTGCGTGCGGCGTTAGGAGGAGCCGACGGACGAGCGGCGAGCGGAGCCTACGGATGAGCGGCGGTAGGCAACTAGCAGCGACGGTAGCAGTGACGAATGGGGAGAGGCTCCTAGAAACGGTTAACCAAAGAGAGGAATTCCGAGTCCGGCACTCGGGAGGACACCCCGACTGCTAGGACTCAGGAGGCCAGTTCAACGATCGGTCCGCACCATTAAGGACTATAAACTTCATGACGTAACAATCAAATTAATATAGCGAATAATGCTGTACTTATTAGTCCATGATCACTGGTGATTTAAACCACCGTAAAGGGGATTAATGAGGCTGTTAAAGCCTAAACGGTAACCCTCAATCCCTGCAATATATAAAGGGGTCGGGATACCTCTTACAGGCTACGTTTTCACACAGATGCACACATACGCTTAAGACCTTTTCAGGTTCTTTTGCGCGTACTAAAAAACATAGGACTAGTGTTATTATCCTCTAGGAGGCCCGAACCTGTCTAAAACTTTTTGTCTCGTATTCTTAGAGGCAACCATAGAATTTCGAACAGAGATCCCCTTACATCTAACTAAAATATCTCTGTGAGTAACCCCATCGATAACTGTCGTACTTACGCAACGACAGTGACTAAATAGTTTGGAAATATATATGTAAATGGTAGATGATATAATTATTTGACTAAATATTTGAAGGGTTCAGATGAACAATTTCAATATAAAAAGATTGATAAACGTACGTATAACAATTTTTTTGATATTTCTATATATATTTTTTTTTAAATATTGTTTAGGGATTTAATATTTAAGAGTTCAAAATACATGTCGTGCGATAATCGGGATGGATTATCCGCTGAAACGTGCTGCAGAACAGCCTAAAAGGGCTATGTTGGTAAATAAGTGAACAGACATAAACAAAGGGTCAAAGTGATCAGTTAGTTCAAAACGAAATAATAAACAAGGAGACCAACCAGTTCTGCATACCGATTACCGAATACACTGATGGGCTGCTACTATTTCGCACATTCCCAAAAAAGTGATTTTACGGTTTTTAAGGAAATAAAAGAAGGTACTATAATTTTTAGTGTTAATTTTGGTATTAAAATTAACACTAAAAAATATGATATCTCCTGATATTTTATTGTGGTATCTCTTGATACGTTCTTAAGTACTGTAAAATTTCTCTTCGCTTTAAATGCGGAATGGAATTGACTTTTTTTTCAAATTCTTTTAATCCTGAGCACGTAGAGTAGACTGGAATTAAAATCCAATCATAAATTTTAGCTAGGTTTTTCGTCGACTCATCGATTGACTCTGACGCAAAAACCAGTCAACCACGATATTGCAGTATGGACGCGGAGCACCACACTCTACAGTCATACAGGGCCCAAGTCAAGAACGACGGCTCATTCAGACGCATGTGGTGTAGTAAATTTTGATGTCACTTCAGAAGTTCAGAGAGCAAGTGAGCAACACAAACTGTTGGACCCATCCATGAATATTATTCAGTCAGCAGTAGCTGACGGTTCTTCCCGGGACACAAGGATCCCATAATCTTCCTCCCTGCAAAGTGCAAACGGTGATAAAAATAACTTATGAGAAAGCTGAGGGTTTTCTGTTCAGAAATTCAGAGATACAAATAGGATCCCATAATCTTCCTCCCTGCAAAGTGCAAACGGTGACAAAAATAACTTACGGGAAAGCTGAGGGTTTTCTGTTCAGAAATTCAGAGATACAAGTATCCACTTGAGATAGAACTGACAAGCAAGCATGCCACTTTGCTAACCGCTCAACTGTCCGTTCAAAAAGCATCTGAGATCTTCCCGATGTTCGGTGAGAACAGTCACCTGATCTGAACTGTTTAATCGAGATCTAACGATATAGAACAAGGTTTTATAGTGATTAGAGTCTAGATTAGAGATAGAACTTCACGGAGACTTAGAAGAGTTTAAATCCAAAGATGGTTGGAATGCCGACCGCTCTCTTACTCAGAGGAGCCGGTTCCTTAAAAAAGAGCGCGCTTCTTGCGCCACGGCGAAGCGAAGCAAAAGCCATGCTGCTCGAGCCTTTCCACTGGGTCACTCTGCTCCTGCTCCTCGCGGCCGCCGACCACTGCGCCGCGGCCACTGGCGGCGGCGATGACGACGGCCTGCAGTTCTCGTACGGCGGCTTCGCGGGCGCCAACCTCACGCTCGACGGCACGGCCACAGTCACGGCGAGCGGCCTCCTCGTGCTGACCAACGGCTCCATCCAGATGAAGGGACACGCCATCCACCCGTCCCCGCTGCCTCTCCGCGCCGCGCGGTCCTTCTCCACCACCTTCGTGTTCGCCATCTTCGGGCAGTACGCCGACCTGAGCAGCCACGGGCTGGCCTTCTTCGTCTCCGCGTCCACGGACGTGCTGGCCGGCGCGCTGCCGGGCCAGTTCCTGGGCCTCGTCAACGCCACCAACAACGGCAACAGGAGCGCCGGCATCTTCGCCGTGGAGTTCGACACGCTATTGAACGCCGACTTCCGTGACCTGAACAGCAACCACGTAGGTGTCGACGTCAACAGCCTGACGTCGGTCCAGGCCGCCGACGCCGGGTACTACGACGACGGCACCGGGCAGTTCAGGAACTTGAGCCTGATCAGCCGGAAGGCCATGCAAGTGTGGGTGGACTACGACAGCGCGGCCGCCGAGGTCACCGTGACCATGGCTCCCCTGGGCACGGCCAGGCCCAAGAAGCCGCTGCTCCAGACCAACGTCGATCTCTCCTACGTGGCGCGGGGCACGGCGTACGTCGGCTTCGCGTCGGCGACAGGCATCCTCTTCTCGCGCCACTTCGTGCTCGGCTGGAGCTTTGCGCTGGACGGGCCGGCCCCGACGCTGAACATCTCGTCGCTGCCGGCGCTGCCGCCGGCTTGGCCCAAACCACGCTCCAAGGTGCTGGAGATCGTGCTGCCCATAGCATCGGCGACGCTGGTTTTCGCGGTGGCCATCACTGTCTACGCCATGGTGAGACGGCGGCGCAAGTACGCCGAGCTGCGGGAGGAATGGGAGTCCGCGTTTGGACCTCACCGATTCTCCTACAAGGACTTGTTCCACGCGACCAAGGGATTCAACGACAAGAACCTGCTCGGGGCAGGAGGGTTCGGCAGCGTGTACAAGGGCGTCCTCCGCAAGCCCGCCATGGAGGTCGCCGTGAAGAGAGTGTCACATGAGTCGCGGCAGGGGATGAAGGAGTTCGTCGCGGAGGTTGCGAGCATCGGACGCCTCCGGCACCGCAACCTCGTGCCGTTGCTCGGCTACTGCCGGCGCAAAGGCGAACTCCTCTTGGTCTACGATTACATTCCAAATGGCAGCCTTGACAAATACCTCCACGAACCAGAAAATGGTGTGTTGGATTGGCCTCAAAGATTTCACATCATCCGAGGTGTGGCATCCGGGCTAGTCTATCTCCACGAAGATTGGGAACAAGTTGTGATTCACCGAGACGTCAAAGCGAGCAACGTGCTCGTCGACGGCGAGATGAATGGCCGGCTAGGCGATTTTGGCCTCGCGAGGCTGTACGATCATGGAGCCGACGCGCAGACGACGCACGTGGTCGGCACACTGGGGTACCTAGCCCCTGAGCTAGGGCACACCGGCAAGGCGACGCCGTCCACCGACGTGTTCGCGTTCGGCGCGTTCCTCCTGGAGGTCGCCTGCGGGCGGAGGCCAGTCGAGCACGACGAGCACGGCGGCGACCTCGTCGCGCTCGTGGACTGGGTAGTCGAGCAATGGAGCAAGGGCCTGCTCATCCACGCGGCGGACGCGAGGATGCCGGCCGGGTTTGATCCTGACGAGGTTTCTCTGGTTCTGAAGCTTGGGCTGCTCTGCTCGCATCCGTTCCCCAACGCGAGGCCGACGATGCGGCAGGTCACGCAGTACCTCGAAGGCGACGTGGCTCTGCCGGACTTGTCGCCGGCGTACCTCAGCTTCGCCTCGCTGGAGCGCATGTACAGCAGGGAGCTCAACCATAATGGCATGTCTTGTGTTTCATACGTGAGCACCGGTGTCATTTCTGATCTGTCAGGGGGGAGGTGATATTAATGCGGTTCAGTGCTTGCACTTAGGGGGTGTCACTGTGTAATTGGGCTCTTGTCTGTATTTATCTCTTTGTAATTGCTACAAAATGGAGCTTTTTTTCTTTCTTGGGGCACACTTAGTAGCTACAGCTAGGAGATTCTGAAGTTTGTAAGATAAAATAAGTAGTTTAAATATTTTTAATGTTAAATAAAAATAGATTACTTAATTAAATACATTTAATCTACCCACAAGCTAGGTTGCGTTGATCGAGGACTCAGGCTCTCTTTAAAATAGCTTATTTGTAACTTATGCTTAAAGTATAAGTAGATTATGTGTTAAACATAAAAATCATAACCAACTTAAGTAATAATCATAATCAGCAACAAAACTAATATTCAAAATCAATTATGCTTATTCAGTAATTATTAGAATTATATTATAATTTCAGTTATCTTAAGTTGTTCAAAGTGACCTTAGTCTTCCTGAATTCTATCCAGACCCTGGTGATTCAGTCAGACAGCACCGGAATGCCCTGTAACAAGACACGATTGCAACAAAGAACTAGTTACTGCTACCTGATGTCTATATGAAGTCTCGCACTCTGAAGTGGGTTTACATGCATGATGTACAAATAATTTGCTGGCAAGAGAAAGCGATGGTGTGCATCTTTCATGGATGTAGTATTGTATTCTAGGCTTTTTTTTACCATACCTTTGTATAGTCGTGAACCGTCATTTATTTTGATTCAACAGATCAGATTCAATTATATTGCGCCTGATAGTAGTACGACTAGTATAAATCATGGATGCGTAAAATAGGAAATAAATTACATGGCTTTATAGTAAATTGGTATGTCACGTGAACCTAATTTTGTAAATACTTAGGACTGCCCAGTTTAATTTTTGGAACATGAATAAATAGGGGCGTCAATTTTGCTCTGTCAATGGATTTGTGGATTTAAGTACTCGGTTAATATCCAATCAGGTATGAATTTAGTTTGAACCCATGTAGGTTTATCCAATTATCCCTACTTTTGATTTTGTTACTTCTTTTGCTTCTATTTCTAATTCCACTACTACTTCTGCTCTTGCTAATCCACGTGTTTTCTGTCGATTCTAGGTACCTAGCGGATTTAAACACGGGTTTAGTTAAAAACTTGTGGATTTTACGAGCACATATTTAAGAATATTCTGTGGACTTACGAACATGCTTTTACAGTTTTACTAAACCTATGCGCACAAAATTGTACGTAAATTGATGGAAACCCCCTAAATTGACAAGTACCCATTGAAGCCGCCAAATAAATTTATCAAACTATGGACCGCAATGCTAGAATCTTCTCCTGTGCATGTCAAAGATATTCGGAAGCAGCAATTGACGATTCTTGCAAATTAGCTGCGTGAAGTAGAAACATTTCACTGTCAGAAGTCAGAAATCAGAAGTTCAGAACCTCATCTTCTTCTCATTCGAAACTAGCGTGGAAGAAATGCTCCAGTCTCCAACCAGGAACGCAAGAACAGCCACACAAGTCAATTGATTCCTCTTAGAAGTAAAAGAGAGAGAGCTGATAGTTGCATGAGCCGGTGGAACGACTGAACTGTCTCTGAATTCTCCCCTGTTCATGTTTGACCGTTGCATTTGATATTTTGATCCATTGCTACTTCTCGATCGAGCGATTAAAAAAGCTGCATTTTTCCCCAGCGACATAGAAGAGTCACCGTCGAATGCACGCAAATTAAACCGATCTAAGATGTTTTGTCACAATAAATCTTTTTACTGGTCTTGCCCTGCAGGGCACGGCGCCTCCCTACAGGAAAATTTCAGTCGCCGACGACGGCGATGTTTACTACTGGACAGGGAGGGACAGGGCACTGCAGTCTGAGTTCAGGGTAGCCATCGCTCGCAAGATCTCTCGCACGATTGCTGGATCTACGTGAAGCAGTGTGAAGAATTAAAGGCAGTCAATGCACAGGACAACTGTGCTGTTGACATTCATAAAGCAATCCATGGAAGTTTACTTATACGACACATTCTCGTAGAATTCAAGTAGCAAATTTAGATATTTGGTTGCCTGCACAAGCGCATATAGCCTGTATTTGTGGATTTAAAAATACGGTTTCAGTCTGTATTCTCGGATACGTTTAAATCGGTCTTCACTTCATCTATAATGGTGGAGATTTAACTACTATAGTGTAGGGTCTACTTTTCAGTCACACTAAAATTAATTTGTATCTGTTCATACAATATCAGATTCAGCATATCAAACAGAAAATCAGTATATATGTATCCGTTCATACGGTCTCAAATTTAACCAACCAACCGACCAAATACTTTTTTAAAATATGATTTTACTCATCCAACTTTCATTTATCGAGAATATATAATCACACCTTCTAAAAGCTACGAAACACGCCCTACCAGCTAGCTAGCTAGCTGCTGCCGGCAAGATTCTGGTTGCTACTGCCATACAAGTCCTTTTCTCTGCAACTTTCAGCTCTCAGTCAAACTCTCTCATTCACTACCCCAATCCCCAACCACTTGATCATAAACTAACCAAGTTTTTGTTAGCAAATGCTATGATCTTTGAGAAGTTAAGGTAAAGCGTCCCAGAAAAACGGAATATGTTTGCCAGATTTGCTGCGTATTTCGTGTTGTTCCTCGAGTTGGGCGTGTGCTACTGCTATGCCGGAGTGGAGGAGTCCGCCGCTGGCGGTGGCCAGTTCGTGTACCAGGGGTTCGCCGCGGCGGATCTTAGCCTGGACGGCCTCGCCGCCGTCACGGCGAGCGGCCTCCTCGCGCTGACCAACGCCACGTACCAGGCGAAAGCCCACGCCTTCCACCCCGCGCCTCTCCGCTTCCGGGGCGAGGCCGCGGCGGCGACGCCGAACGCCAGCGGCGGCGCCGGGGCGCGGTCCTTCTCCACGTCTTTCGTGTTCGCCATCGTGTCCGGGTATGACGACCTGAGCGACAACGGGCTCGCGTTCGTGGTCGCGCCGACCAAGAACCTATCGACGGCGAAAGCCGGGCAGTACCTGGGCCTCCTCAACGCGACGAACGGCACGGCGAGCGACCCCATCTTGGCCGTCGAGCTGGACACCATCATGAACCCCGAGTTCCGCGATATCAGCAGCAACCACGTCGGCCTCGACGTCAACAGCCTCATGTCGCTGCAGGCACAGCCGGCCGGCTACTACGGCAACGGCGACGGTGCCTTCCGAGACCTCAGGCTGAACAGCCGCAAGCCGATGCAGGTGTGGGTGGACTACGACGGCCAGGCCAAGCAGCTCAACGTGACGCTATCTCCTGTGCAAGTGCCCAAGCCCAAGAAGCCTCTATTCTCCCAAGCCATCGATCTCTCCACGGTCATGGCCGAGGAGATGTACGTCGGCTTCTCGTCGGCGACGGGCGTCGTGTTCACGCAGCACTACGTGCTCGGCTGGAGCTTCAGCTTCGACGGGCCAGCTCCCCCCCTCCATTTCGCTAAGCTTCCCGTGCTGCCACGCGTGGGTCCGAGGCCTCGGTCCAAGGTCTTGGACGTCGTGCTTCCGCTGGCCACCGCATTGCTCGTTGCAGCGGTGCTAGCTGCCGTCTTCCTGACCGCGTGGCATCGCCGCCGCTTCGCCGAGGTGCGGGAAGACTGGGAGGACGAGTTTGGCCCGCACCGGTTCGCATACAAAGACCTGTTTCGCGCCACCGATGGCTTCAAGGAACGGAATCTGCTCGGCGTCGGAGGTTTCGGGAGAGTCTACAGAGGCGTGCTACGACGGGAGTCCAACATGGAGATCGCCGTGAAGCGGGTGTCACACGATTCACGGCAAGGCGTACGGGAATTCGTCGCCGAGGTGGTCAGCATCGGCCGGCTTCGCCATCGAAACCTCGTGCAGCTACTCGGCTACTGCCGTCGCCAGGGCGAACTCCTCCTGGTCTACGACTACATGGCAAACGGCAGCCTCGACAAGTATCTGCATGCGAGGAGCAGCAGCATGGAGGCGCCATTGCCGCTCCTGTGTTGGCCCGAGAGATATGGGATCATCAAAGGCGTCGCGTCCGGTCTGCTCTACCTGCACGAGGATTGGGAGCAGGTCGTCATCCATCGAGACATCAAGGCGAGCAACGTGCTCCTGGACACGGCGATGAACGGCCGGCTAGGGGACTTCGGGCTGGCTAGGCTGTACGACCATGGCAGTGACCCTCGCACCACCCATGTGGTTGGCACCATGGGCTACCTCGCGCCGGAGCTCGTTCGCACGGGGAAGGCGACGCCCTTGACCGACGTGTTCGCGTTCGGCGTGTTCCTCCTGGAGGTCACCTGCGGGCGGAGGCCGATTGAGACCGACCACGAGCGCAACAGCCGGGTGGTGCTGGTCGACTGGGTGCTCCAGCACCACCGCCGTGGCTCCATCGTCGGCGCAGCTGATCCACGGCTCGCGGGGAAGCTCGAGCTGGAAGAGGCGGCCCTCGTTCTGAAGCTAGGTTTGCTGTGCTCGCACCCGCTGCCCGACGCGAGGCCCAGCATGCGGAGGATCGTGCAGTACCTGGACGGTGGCGGCGCCCAGCCGGCCCCCGACCTCTCGCCGAGCTATGTGGGCTACAGCACGATGGAGTTGATGCAGAACGAAGGGTTCGATTCGTACGCCATGTCGTGCCCTCCGATGGCGACGAGCATCGGCGACGTGTCGTCCGCCGTGTCTGGTGCGTCCATTCTATCGGAGGGGAGATGATCCGACCAGAATCGGAGCCACTACAGAGGACGGAAATGTCATATGGTATGGCATAGGCTCTTCTCGGAGGATATTTGTTGGTCCACATTTTGAAATGTGTGATATAGATGCTTAGAAGTAAAAATGGTTGAAATGACTATTTATCCCTGTAGCTCGGGAAATAGGAAGGAACAGAACAATCGAATTTTTTTGCAAACAAAGAACTGTCAACAAACTAAATCGTCAGACCAAATTCTAGAAGAGTTGTGACTATAGAGTATGAGAGGTGCAAAAGGTGTAGCGAGATTACTTTCTTAGCTTTTATTAAGACTTTTTACCCTTTATCTCTTCTTTGTCTCTCTTATAAATACTTTGCTTATTTGTATTTAATATAATGCTAGCAGTTTGCTAGATCTTTAAAAAACATTTATTTTTTTTATTTTTATCTTGTATGTTCATGACAAGTGTCTGACGTGATTATAATACATCTGAAGTATGATAAAACAACAAACGCTACCCATTCATATGACAAAAGAGCACATTTTCCCTTCTTGCAGTAGTGAGGAAGAGAAGGAGGCGTGGCAGGAGGTGGATGTAAGGGAAGACTGGCGCCCAAAACAGGTAATTTGAAACTAAAAGAAGAAAGGGAAATTCTGTACATCCTGCTCAAAGTCTCAAACAATATCAAAAAAGTTCTTCGATCCTGTTTACGGAGCTTCTGCTATAACTACAAAATTTAGAAATAAATCAATATCTAGAAATTTAAAACATAAACTTTTCTAGTCTTTTACCAGCGATACTTATTACTTTTCGAAATAACTCTCAGCCTAATACTAAGGGCTTGTTTGGGAAGCCCAAACCCACGGGGATTTCAGCCTAATCCTGGGGATATTTTGGCATTGGGCTTTGATTCCCTGTCGGGCATGGTGGCTATTTGGATGTCGGATGGGCTGAAATTTTCGGTGGCCTTTCGTGCCCTATCCCGCTCAATCCACGGGGACAGGAAAAAACGCCTCCGAACGCCTGGTTTCTGCTCACGCTGCTCCCCTCGCTACTTCGGCGTCGCCGCCACCAGATCCGACCACTGCCACCGCCTAGCATCCAGCAGGCCAGCCAACGCCCAACGTCCGCCGCCTAGCTTTAGCGCGGCCCCGCTCTGCCCTCCGCTGGCGCCGCTCCGCCCGTCGCTGGTGGCCCCGTCCTCCAGGACTTTTCCGACGCCTGCCACCGCCAGATCCAGCCACCTCCATCGTGGATCCACCTGCCTGCACTCGATTCGTAGGCCTAATTTCTCCTCGCCGTCGTCGCCGAGGTGCTCTTCGTCAAACTTGCCTTGTTCTTCGAGACAACTGAGCTCTAGTTGTGCAGCGAGTTTGAGCATTTCTCTGCTGTTTTTTTTGTCTTTTTTATTCAGCGTGAATCAATTCGATTATTTCTCTTTCTTCTAGAAATAATTTTTTTCCCAGTGGTGATGAATAAACTGAAGATGCTTATCTTCTTGTAAATCACTAATCTGTTGTACAAATGAAAAAATGTGTGTGTATGCATGCTTTGCTTCGAGGAGAAACTTTGAATGACTTCCTGCTTTGTTCTGTACATGTGATGTTATTAGTGTTTCTTGCAGCATATATATTGTAGGAATCCATAAAAGATTTGCAAAGTTTAGAAGTAGCTCATCGTATATGAAATGCATTGCTAGTGTCTGTAAATTTTTCTACCGCTTCTTATCTTCAGTAGTACTTTCCCAGTAGGTATTGTTGCCATGATGATAACATGTTTGATCTTGTCCTGAGCTAAATTCATTTAGCTTGTTGCTGAACATTTTTTGCATCGTAATGCACACCGAGCATCTATTTATCCGGCAAATAGGTACACAAAAAGTAAATGAAGCTAATTACCACTGAAACATGAGTAGTTAAAATATAAGATGACATTTTAATTGTTCCCAATGTCCTCTGCTAAGTGAGCTGTAAACTCTATTCAGCTTTGCTTGATTTTTCATGTTATTGTATATGAGTGCACTGCAAACTAGCTCAAAACTTCATGATTATATATGGGATGTTCGTGTTGGTCCAAATTCTGATTCTGTTTGTTCTGGAATTGTTCTGTTCATAGTGAAGTAGTTTCAATGATGCCTATTCAATGAGTGGCCATTGTACTGTGTTTGGAGGCTTTTAATCTATGATGAGATTTGTATCCCACCTTACTTTACTTAGAAATACAATTATCTGTACTTGGACCAAATGATGTCTTTGTTTTCTTATCCATTCATGTTTTCATATTCTTTCCATTGTGCAAATGCGTTTCTTTTACTTTCCTAATGGATTGCCTTTTGTATACAAGTTATTGTGATCAAAATGTGGCCAAGTTATTGTCCCTAGGGATTAGTATAGAAACTCTGAATTAGTATCGAACCAAGTTATTTTACTCTGATTTATTCTGATTTTTTGAGTGCTTTTTGAATGGCCGGGATTTGTATCCCTGTGTCTCCCAAACGGTGACCGGAATTCTCTCTCCCGGCGGGATATATAACCCGGCTAGAAAGGGGATGTCATGTGCATGTAAAAAAATCCCTTCCGGGATCAATTCCCTGTGGTTTTTCTTAACTCACTACCAAGCAAGCCCTAATAGAGGCTGCAGGCCACCGTTTTGTCTTCTTCGAAGACCGGTATAGGGATTGCCACGGATTTAAGGAGCAGCTCCGTTGCAACTGCGCCACTGCACCTGCATGCGTCAAATTAACTTCACAATCTCTGGATTTCAATATAGAGTACACGCCACGAACCTCCGTTTCTCAAGTTAAACAAAATATAATAAACTCCAAGGCCAGCAGCATATGAAACATGTTCTTGTAGACTTGGACAGAAAATTTGTTTAGGAAACGGACGAGCGACAAGAAGCTTTGACGAGCACACACTTGTAGTTTACCAAAGCACAGATTTTTTTCATTTATCAGGGCATACGTCTCCACCAATCACGGCTTGCGACACAGATCAGCAGCTCAATCCAAAGTCTCAATGGCCAAAGCACGGATTTCTCTTGGTTTTCT
>KE371385.1:398697-417616 GCA_000418225.1 Zizania latifolia | reverse complement strand
ATGCTGCTGCTGGTGGCCTCCGGCGTGCGCGTCGAGGACCGGCCGCTGTACCCGCACCGCGGGCTGATGCTTGACACCGGGAGGACATACTTCCCTGTCGCCGACATCCTCCGGACGATCGACGCCATGGCGGCCAACAAGATGAACGTGTTCCACTGGCACATCACGGACTCGCAGTCGTTCCCCCTCGAGCTCCCCTCCGAGCCGGCGCTCGCGGAGAAGGGCTCCTACGGCGAGGACATGCGCTACACCGTCGAGGACGTCAATCTCATCGTCGACTTCGCCATGCACCGCGGCGTCCGCGTCGTACCAGAGATCGACATGCCAGGTGAGCTGCGTGAGCATAATTAGCTTCTAAGCCCGGCGCTAATACGAACCTGTTAATCTTACTTTGATTACGATAACCAAACGAGGCCCAGTTAATCTCACATTAATCGTCTCGATCGATCAGGCCACACGGCGTCGTGGGCCGGCGCTTACCCGGAGGCGGTGGCCTGCGCGGGCAAGTTCTGGCTGCCCGACGCGTCCGACTGGCCCAACCGGCTCGCGGCGGAGCCGGGCGCCGGCCAGCTCAACCCGCTGGAGCCCAAGACGTACCAGGTGGTGGCCAACGTCGTCAACGACGTCACCTCCCTCTTCCCGGACGGCTTCTACCACGCCGGCGCCGACGAGGTCACGCCGGGGTGCTGGCAGGCGGACCCTTCCATCCAGGCCGACCTCGCGCGCGGTGGCTCCCTGAGCCAACTCCTGGAGAGGTTCGTCGGCTCGGTGCATCCGCTGATCGTGTCCAGGAACCGCACGGCCGTGTACTGGGAGGACGTGCTGCTGGACCAGACGGTGAACGTGAGCTCGTCGGCGATCCCGCCGGAGACGACGATCCTACAGACGTGGAACAACGGCGCAAGCAACACCAAGCTGATCGTGCAGGCCGGGTACCGAGCCATCGTCTCGTCGGCGTCCTTCTACTACCTCGACTGCGGCCACGGCGACTTCGTCGGCAACAACAGCATCTACGACGACCCCAGGAGCGACTACGACACCAACGGCGGGTCATGGTGCGGGCCGTTCAAGACGTGGCAGCGGGTTTACGACTACGACATCGCCCACAACCTCACCGCCGACGAGGCCAAGCTTGTCATCGGCGGCGAGGTGGCGATGTGGACGGAGCAGGTCGACGCGGCCGTGCTCGACGGCAGGGTGTGGCCGAGGGCGTCCGCCATGGCGGAGGCGCTCTGGTCGGGCAACCGCGACGCCGCCACCGGCCGGAAGCGCTACGCGGAGGCGACCGACCGGCTCACCGACTGGCGGCACCGCATGGTGGTGAGAGGGGTCCGTGCGGGGTCCGTGCGGAGCCCATCCAGCCACTCTGGTGCAGGACACGCCCGGGAATGTGCAACGTGGTTCGGTAACGACCCGGCAAGAAGCCGCACCTGAGCCAAACTGCCACAACAACTACTACTGTATAGTACAGTACTATATAATATAATATTTCTTTTTAAAGAAACTACGTTATCATATTATATTCTCTCCCGTTTCATATTATAACCGTTTGACATTTTTAAGTTAGTTTTTAAACTTCAATTAAATTTAAATAAAAATATATTAATATTTATAATATCAGATAAATATATTTTATAATAAACTTAATAAAACCAGTTTGATATTGTAGTTGCCGATATATTTTTCTATAAATTTAGCTAAAGTTAAATAAATCTAACTGATAAAAAATCAAACCACTTATAATTATAAAAAATCACGTGATTCCTTATTTGCTATTTACTTTTTTACTGATATATGTCCCGAGATCTATATGTTAGCGCGAGAGCGAGCGATAAATAAGGAGGGAGTATATCGAAGTTGAAGTGGTGAACGACTAAAAGTGTGAGTTCTGGTTGTAATGGCTTTTGGTTAGTCTGTGATTGTGCGTGAGAAAGAATATTTCTACTAGCTATTTATTTGTTCGGTTTTTAAAATTAATGTGAAGTGGACGGCGTGTTATATAATGTGGAGTTGTACCTTGAAAGTCGGCTTTATCATGGGGCCAGGCCAGTTCCAATGCATTGCTTGTACTGTTTGATTTGATTAAAGTTTTCTATTTTCTAGCGCTGCTGCAGGCCTGAGTTCTTTGTGCTTACAAGCATCTGTTTCACCTTCGTCTTTGTTGCCTTTGCTTATGTAAAATTGTGCGATTGATTAGTTGTTGATTCTGTCAGCGCGATCGATTAATTGTTGATTCTGTCAGTGCTGTGTCTCGATTTCTCGAGCGAAAAACGGAGAATGCGATGTTGTTTCACATTGGAGCCCACGGCTTTTTTGAGTTTTTGATTATTGTAATCCAATTTAGATTGTTTTTTAATAGCTTATTGATAGCCTACATTTAAAGTCAAATTAAATTTATGGTTATTGTAATGAAACCTAGGTTCTTTTAGGATAGCTTATGTTTGAAATAAAGTAAATTATTATATGCCAAATTGAAAATTATAGTTATCTTAAATAACAATCATGATCAAATACGTAATTAATCATCAGAATAATAATTAGGATTATGTCATAATTCTAATTATTTTAAGTTGTCTCGAAAGCCTTATAGGTGTTGATTATAATAAGTAATCCTATAATAATCTATATCATAATACGCTGTGAGCTCTTTGTGAAACTAGATTTTTGGTAATTTAGATTATTATGTTTGGATAAAAAAACAAATTTGCGGATGAGGATGTGCTTGGGTTTGGGTTTGGATATGAGATGACATTGATTAGTTTTTTTACTAAAGTGCAATGGATATGTTAATATTATGTAGAGTGATGAGCAAAAACGTTAAATTCAACCAACTTATTAAATTATTACAAGATGGTTTACATATTATAATAATATGTCTATTTATTTATAATTTCAATCAATGAACTAGATTATTGTCTCGAGTAAGAAAAGACACCCAGTGAGCAGACAAGTGGAATGCCAGGAGGGAAGCTGCCTCTGCACTCTGCAGCAGAGCTGGCCATATCTGGCCACTTGCTTCTTGCTCGCCATCTGCATTGCCAACCAGATTATCTTATCTTGACAGTGATTAAAGATTCCATATCCTGTGACGACGTTTTGTTGTGTTTGGATCCTGCGGTCCCTCGTCGCCAGAACATCATGTGGTTTTAGGTCATCGAAGCTTTCAACATTATTGTTGACACCATGACTATCGACAGTTGTTTACAATTTCAATGTTTGGTCACCAACTTCAACATGGAACAGACAAGGTAGAATTCTCAAACTATGATGCCAGGGGTGGGTTTGAGTGACCTATGGGTTACCCTAATATGCCAGTAGTTTGGAACAGGGGGCATTGGCAGTATTAGACCATACTGCCTCTATTTATTATACAATTGTTTTAGTTTTATCAATTTATTCTCAAGTATAAGTGGTTTTAGAAATTCTAGATATTTTATCATCTTTGTCTTTTATGTCTGTCATTGTCAAGTAAATGTTATTTCTTCCGCAACTAAATAACTAGTAATTTCTAAAGTAGAATAAATGATATACAATAAAAGTATTTAAGTTGGTTTATTCATTTTTACACACAAATGAAAACAAACCTATATAAGAATTAGAGATAATACGATATAAAAGGAGAAGCCAGAACCCATACTTGCTAAAATAGTACGCCCTTCATCTCATAGTATTGTAACCTATGACCGGATTTGATAGTGACAATATCCAGATTTGTTATACTATAAAATGACAAATTTAATCTAGGTTGCAATATTATGGGATAGAGAGATTATTTCTTATGTCATGAAGAAGCTTTCGGTGATGCCTTGATGTTTAGCCATACTGTGCCATCCCTAATTTTTACATGGACGTGTTCTTTTTTCTCTATTGAGTTCGGTGCGTGATGAAAACTTTAAAAGGTTATAGCTCCCCTAACTATAAGGGTCCGTTTGATTATATAGATATTCCTGGATGGGATAGGACAATCTCATCCAGTCAGCTATTTGGTTGGAGGACGAAGGTGGATGAGATGGCCATCGAGAGGAATATTTCTTCAATATGCTAAATGGAGGGATTCAGAAAATTTTTCCGCATGAGTCCATCTAATATTAGATGAGATGATGTGTTATCTCTTGATTGGTTATGATACATTTAATTTTTTGTTTATAAATATTCAAATAATTTTTCCTTCCAAATCATTTATCCAATTTATGATCTAATTATATCATTGTATTCGTTACAATTTAATCTATAAAATAAGATCTCATATGATTATATTTTTGTTAAAAAATATATTTGACAAGTGGGTCCCACTAAATTTAGACTTATCTCATCTAAGTTATATTCACCTAACCAAACAAAAAATTATTTTATCCCATCCATCCAACCAAACACCTAACATGTATCATTCTATATCTAAATACATGGATAGTCATATCCTATCCATGCTTACCCTGAAACCAAACGCTCCTTAAGCAAACTGCAAAATAAACCAACCATTTAAAAATGTAAGCTTTTAAGTCAAACGTAACAGTGTTAGAACCCAAACCTTGATTTGTAAAGCCGAATGTCTAACTTGATGAACCATTCAACGAGACAGATATAAATGCACTAAAAAAAGCCTCCAAAGTCCAACCTATTCGCCCAGCTGCCATCGATAAAACAAACCAAATCTCCAGTACTATGACATTTGAAAATCTGTATGTCTGCAAGACCAGAATAACACTGGATCAAACAGTTTTAAGAAAAGGTATTGACTATACGAGAGGGCATAGCTAGGGAGACTGTCAGTACCACTACTACCTTTGCCGTACAGACAGTACGTCCGGCATAAGTAGATGTACAAAATGTATTCAATGTGACCATGTACCGGCACATGTACATCCGTGTACCGATATCACCTAGTACGAAGAGGAGAGAGAGATTAGATGAGAGAATCCCAGCGCCGCCCTGCTCCCTGTCCGCCACACGCTGCAGCTTAATCATGACGTGGGCGAGAGTCGCCTGCCTGCCTGTACGCTGTACCCATCGATGCCCAATCGTCCACCAAGCTGGAGCTGCCGCGTGCACCAGCACGTCAGCACACGACCGCGGCTCGGTCGCCTTCGCCGTCGCCTAACATGTCAGTACCACATCATCACTAAAAACATATTTTTAATTAAATTTTTTTAGCTTAATTAAATTTTTTATATATCTCTTTTATTTCTTTCTCCACCTCTCAATCAATCCCTTTTCATTTCTGTCTTGGATGTTGTGACAACATGATGCCTTAATTTAGATATGGTTTCTTTATTTTCTATTATCTCTCTTCATTAATTTAATTGTCACATTAGATTTTTTTCTACGTGACAGCCTATTAAATGCTAAGACATCATCCTACTTGTAGGGTTGGGAGTGCTCTTAAAGCTGATTAAATTTAACAATAATAAATCATGAATTAAAACTGTAGATGAATTAAGTATTTAGCTGATACATATGGTTTTAATTTTTACAAAGAATATAAATTTAAATTATTTTATTTTATAAACTCTATATCTAACATAAATCTCATAATTGTGCCAAACATATCCTTAGACATCTAAACAACCAGTTTTCAGTATCTCGTGTTGATCATTTGTGTACTCTTAATTATAGTATTTATAACTTTAGCTTATAAATTAGTGCATAAAAACTAAAGGCGCTCCGTCGATTCCTTCTCTAACTTGTTTTTATCATTCTCAGTTTTTTTAAATACATGTTGTTTTTAAAACTTCTAAGTATTTTTTTGTGATTTATTATTTGTTTGTATATATTAATAAATGATATTACTCTCACAAATAAACAATTCAAAATTTTAAATCGGAATAAATGAGAAAAACAATTTGACTTGCAAAAGTCAAGAACCACCTTAAAAGGAAATAGAGGGAGTATTTAGTTGGATGGATAAAATGTACTATTTTTTATTTGGTTAGTTATATATAATTTGGATAAGACGCCCTGCTTATTATTATTATTATATATATATATTAAAATTATATAAATAAAATGATATAACCATACGAGTTCTTGTTTTATAGATTTTATTCCAGTTAATATGATGATATAATTGGATCATAAATTAGATAAATAATTTAAGAAAAGGAATCATTTAAAACCTTGCAAAATAAAAAATTAAACTCCCCATCTTATCAAAATTTAAATGGAATTGTCCAGCTAATATTTTCATAGATGTTCATATTCATCTTTACTACAACTGGCTCTATCGCATCATGAATATCGAGGGAACAAACCCTACCATAAAAGGGAGCGGCGGGGACAACCGGTGCGAGCCCAAGCCTCGCGGAGTCGCGGACCCAATCCCGACCAGGCCAACCAAACAAACCCACCCCCCGACCGAGCGCCTCTCCCAAACCCTACCCAAACACGAGTATTATTAAACCCAACCCTCCGTCCCTCCCGGGGGCCTCTCCTCCCTGCGCCTGTCACCTTCCGCCTCTCTCCGGTCTCCGCACCCTCTCTCTCCCATCCCCATCCACCCCCCTCCCGCCGCCGCCGCCGCCGTCGCCGCCGTCTCCAGGGGCACCCGATCCGATGGCGTCCGCGGATGACCAGGCCGCCGCCGCGGCGCTGCTGGGCGGAGACCCCGCCGCGTTCGACGCGCTGCTCTCGACGCTCATGTCGTCCTCCAACGCGGACCGCGCCGCCGCCGAGGCGGCGTTCCACCGCCTCAGGTCGTCCCACCCGGAGCCGCTCGCGCTCCGCCTCGCGGCGTCGCTCTCGTCGCCCGCCACGCCCGCCGACCTCCGCGCCATGGCCGCCGTCCTCCTGCGCAAGCTCCTGTCGCCGACGCCTTCCTCCGACTCGTCCAGCACGGCGCCGGCGCCCATATGGCCTCACCTCTCCCCGGCTGGGCAGTCCACGCTCAAGTCACACCTCCTCTCCGCGCTCCAATCCGACCCCCCGAAGCCCATCGCGAAGAAGGTCTGCGACGCCATATCCGAGCTCGCCGCGCTTCTCTTACCGGAGAACGTGTGGGGCGAGCTGCTCCCTTTCCTATTCCGTGCTGCGTCGGGCCCCGATGCTCCCAACCTGCAGGAGTCAGCGCTGCTCATATTCGCGCGTCTGTCAGATTACATCGCCGAATCACTTCTAGACCATTTGATGACCATCCATAACCTGCTCGCCTCCGCCCTGGCGCATCCGACATCTCCTGATGTGCGCATCGCGGCGCTGGGTGCTGCAGTTAATCTCGTCCAGTGCTTGCCCACCAACGCTGACCGAGACAAGATGCAGGATTTGCTGCCCGCAATGATGAGAGCGCTCACGGATTGCCTGAACTCTGGTCAGGAGGCCTCTGCACAGGAGGCACTAGAGCTGCTCGTGGAGCTGGCTGGTGCAGAGCCAAGGTTCCTGCGGCGGCAAATTGCAGATGTTGTAGGAGCAATGCTGCAAATAGCTGAGGCAACACAGCTGGAGGATGGGACTAGACACCTCGCTGTTGAGTTTGTGATTACTCTGGCCGAAGCGAGGGAGCGCGCACCCGGAATGATGCGGCGTCTCCCCCAATTTGTTGGCAGACTGTTTGCAGTGCTCATGCAGATGCTACTTGATGTAGAGGAAGACCCTTCTTGGCACACTGCAGAAGCAGAGGACGAAGATGCTGGCGAAGGGAACAACTATGGAGTGGCGCAGGAGTGCCTTGACCGCCTAGCCATTGCAATTGGTGGAAATGCAATTGTGCCCATTGCATCTGAGCTACTTCCACAGTACCTTTCTGCTCCTGAGTGGCAGAAGCACCATGCTGCACTCATCACACTTGCACAGATTGCAGAAGGATGTGCGAAGGTTAGCTTAATAACTTGATATGTTTCTCTTGACTACTACACAATAGAATCAATACAAATAGCTGTTGAAAGCTGAAGATGTTTATTTTTCTGCATTGGGTAAACAAAATATACAATAGATTACATGTTGAATTAGGAAAATTCAAAGTGGCAACATAATAATGAATTACTTTTGCATTGATTTCTCATTTTCAAGTGATTACAAATACTGATTTTCAGGCATACAAGAGCTTTTGGCTTGTATTAAGACACAAAAATGCCATCCATTGTTTCATTCATTTGGAAACAGAAAAAATAGCCCATCTTCTCAGCTGTTAATTCCTTGCAGGTGATGCTTAAAAATTTGGAGCAGGTTGTTTCAATGATATTGAATGGATTCCAACATCCCCATCCTCGTGTGAGGTGGGCTGCAATCAATGCCATTGGTCAACTATCTACTGATTTGGGTCCAGACTTGCAAGTTCATTATCACCAGCAGGTGCTGCCTGCATTGGCAAATGCCATGGACGATTTTCAGAACCCACGGGTGCAGGTGAGTGTTCAAATATCAGCAATTAGACTTGATCTATCACACCTAAGTTCCTTGATATATTTTAAGTTTTTAACATTTTTTGCGACCTACAGTGCTCCTATGGACTAGGACATTGACATATCATCCTCCTGCTAGACTGTATTAATAAAATGTTACAAGTAAATTGGGGACATTATATAAATGACATACTCCCTTTGATCATCGGACTTTTAATATTGTTCTTCTGTTAGTTCAATGGTTTAGCATGGGAATAGATGAACATCAACATGAGCTAGCTTTGTATTGTTCAGATATTGTTGCTATCCTTCTTAATAAAGATATTTTGGCATTTATAATTTTATATTTTAAAAATATGTTAGAAAATAATGGCATTAAGTGTGCTCTATGAATACATTACTTCAAATGTTAAGCATGATTAGTTAAACTTTTGTTTCATGTACATTAGTTCAAGGTTTATTCAGTTTTTGGATGCATATTATGAACCTGAACTTCACCTATTTTATTCTGCTTATGAGGAAATGATAATACTGTATGTCTGCTTGTGCTACTATACTTGATAGGCACATGCTGCATCAGCTATCTTGAATTTCAGTGAGAATTGCACACCTGAAATTTTGACACCATATCTGGATGGAATTGTTGCCAAACTACTTGTTTTACTTCAGGTATACACTTCCCTCATCAGTTAAATATATTTGAGTGTCTTTTAATATTATTTATTTGAACTAGTAGCAACTATGTTAATTTTTTATGCTTACATTTTAGAACGGCAAGCCAATGGTTCAAGAGGGAGCATTGACAGCTTTAGCATCAGTAGCTGATTCATCTCAGGTAATTGTTCACCTGGAAGTTAGCTTAATTTCTTATTGTGTATAAGGGGGTTGTAATTTCTAGATAGCAGATGAGAGTTTATAACACACTGTGCAAAATTTTGGTGTATTTATCTTGCAGGAGCAATTCAAGAAATACTATGATGCAGTGATGCCATACCTGAAAGCTATTTTAATGAATGCAACTGATAAGTCGAATAGGATGCTTCGCGCCAAGTCCATGGAGTGCATAAGCCTAGTTGGAATGGCTGTGGGCAAGGAGAAGTTCAGGGATGATGCAAAGCAGGTTATTACCTCTGTTCAATATTTTATTTTATAACAACACACTTCTATGCTGTACATGTGTTTCTAATCTATGTGTTTATTGCTACTTGCTAGGTTATGGAAGTGCTTATGGCTTTGCAAGGAACTCCAATGGAAACTGATGATCCGATAACAAGCTACATGCTGCAGGTACGCACGGAACCTAGTGAATTAAACGTAATAGAATTATTAATTTTTGTAACGATTGTCTTGCATGTGACAGGCTTGGGCCAGGCTATGCAAATGTCTTGGGCAGGATTTTCTTCCTTACATGAGCGTTGTTATGCCACCACTGCTTCAGTCTGCTCAGCTGAAGCCTGATGTCACAATTACTTCAGCTGAATCAGATGATGAACTAGAATCAGATGATGATAGGTTTGTGGATCTACTTTAATTGCAATGTTTTATCCACTGAATTAAAAGCAGGTGCCCTTAATCTTGAAACCCGTGACATATGCCTTCTATTTAAATTTGTCTATGGCTTGTTCTTTCTTACTACTGAAAAAGTTGTTTAGATCCCATACTGAATAGCACTTACAAACCTAGAACAGTTTTTTTTTGTGAAACTCATGTCCCTGTTTATATCACCACTATCCACCTTATTTTCTTGGGTGGGTGAGTGCAACTCACAATAGCTACCTCATGCTTGTAATATGCTTGCCTGTTGAATTTTTTTGGTGATTTTATTTGTTTATAAATATATCACCATGAAATCTTGTTAGTCATCCTTTTTATGTGGGTGGGGTCTGGTTGTTTTTAGCTGCTCATTGGTTCTGTGATGGTGCCCCTAATCATTTTCACTCATACAGCATTGAAACAATCACACTGGGTGACAAAAGGATAGGAATCCGAACTAGTGTTCTAGAAGAGAAAGCAACAGCTTGCAACATGCTTTGCTGTTATGCTGATGAACTCAAAGAGGGGTTCTTCCCGTGGATTGATCAGGTTTGATGTCATGTCATCATAGAAAATGTCTAATTTTCTCAATTGCCGGTTCAATGTCATATGTTGGTGGTTGTTAAATTCCATGTAGGTTGCTCCTACATTGGTACCACTTCTTAAATTCTACTTTCATGAGGAAGTGAGGAGAGCTGCCGTTGCAGGTGTTTTGATGTTCTATTATGATTCATTTTCTTGCCTTGTGGATTTGGATTTTCAAAGTATTCTTCCAACAACAATGCAGCCATGCCGGAACTATTACGTTCAGCAAAGTTGGCTGTTGAGAAGGGTCAGTCTCAAGGTCGTGATGAATCCTATGTTAAACAATTGTCTGACTACATAATTCCAGCTCTTGTTGAAGCACTGCACAAGGTCTATGCAAAGTCTTCTCTATTATATTGATGGTTTGTTTTTATTTTCAATGCTAAAGCTGTTTTCTTTCAAACTATTGTGCAGGAACCCGAAACGGAAATATGTGCATCCATGCTTGATTCATTAAATGAGTGCATGCAGGTTTGTTCCTTTTTATTATCACATTGTCTACTTAACAATTTGAAAATATCGCCCTTAAGTGAGATTTTTAATTGAATACAACAGCAGTGTTTCCATGAAATTGTAATGCTTTTGGAGCATATTAAAGCGGTGCATTGGTGTATTCTTTTACCTGGTGATGTGTGTTGTCTGCCACACATGCATCTTAAAGAAAACGTTTGATTGTAGAAACATATACCTGTTGCTATAACTAGTTTTGGTTTGTGTATGGGGCTCTCTCGCTGACACAGGTGGCTCATGGGAATGGTGTGGAATATTGTTAGGTCTTAAATTACTGCCAATAGATAGCTGTTAGGAGAGTTAGTGTCTGTTGAGGAACAGTGGGATGGTCCATGTTATTACACTAAGGAAATTGAGATAACCTTAGTTTTCATTAACCCACTAATCACTCCCCAGTGTCATGGTGGATTTCTTTGCTGTTAGCTTTGCAAAGTTTTATGGGAGTCATCTCTGCATAGAGAGATTACTAATTTTCATCATTGATTAAGCTGTCAGCGGGCTTTTCATTAAAACCAGAATGATTTGAACTGGCACTGGCATCTTTTGCTATGCTGACATGATATGCTTAGCTATTCCTCAATTTCGAACAGCTTTGTTGTTTTGATCACTCACTAACCTTACTTTTAATTGAGCAGCTCTCTGGTAGACTCCTTGGTGAAAACCAAGTACAAGCTATTTTGGATGAGATCAAGAATGTTATTATAGCCAGCGCAACCAGGAAAAGAGAAAGGGCGGAGAGAACAAAAGCAGAAGATTTTGATGCCGATGAAGGAGAACTACTCAAAGAAGAGAATGAACAGGAGGAGGAATTGTTTGACCAGGTTTGTGTATCTTGATATGGCATCCCTTGGGAGTTCTCCCTTCAGTCATAGAAGAGTAAAAGACTATAACCCAATCAACCTTCTAAACTTTGGCTAGATGAATATTCAGATTGGACATATGGAAACTGTATTTAATATTTATTATCAGAGCAGCATTTTTTGTGTCCAAACTAATAAACTGTTTTTACTGGATGGACTACTAGTCTTCTGAAAGTTGATTCTGTTAACACATTCTTTTAAAACAATTTTCAGGTTGGAGAGTGTCTTGGTACTCTGATTAAAACCTTCAAAGCTTCTTTCTTGCCGTTCTTTGATGAACTATCTGTGTACATCACACCGATGTTGGTAAGCCAACAGAATCCTGCCTTCTATTGTGTGTTTGGATTTGATTTACTTTTACACTCATGCAAGTTCCCTGTTAGTTCTCACTCTATTTCCTTTTTAGTTCTACTACATTAATTACCACATAGAATGTATTCATTTTCAAATGGCTGTAGTATCTAGATTTGTTCCTGTTAACATGCTACTTGTTTTTGTATCATTCATCCATTCTTTTCTTCTATCTTGGAATTTGCTGGGCTGTTTTAATGGCTTATCAGTATATCACAATATTTCTTGTTGACATATTTTCCATATTTCTGACTGTCTCATGATTCTAAATTCCTAATATATGGTTTTGGGTTCAGCAAGTAAATTATATGTTGATAGGTTTACAATATTCTTGACTGTGTTGCATAATTTTTTTATGGTGAAAGAATCACTGAAGAAAATGACATGTGTTTCTTCAAATGGAGCTGCCAAGACGCCAAGTAACAAAATATGTAAAAATTATGGTTAATTTCAATCAAATTTACAGTGATGGCCAATCTCATTGCATGGTCATTTTGTTTCTAACATGTTACTAAAGAATAATGACTACTATCACTCATGTATTTACAAGTGTTGTTCTGTTGAGCGGTGCCATTTTTTTGTTTTATTATGTACTGCTACTTATTTTTGCATTTCATCTTTAACTTGCAGGGAAAAGATAAGACTGCTGAAGAGAGAAGGATAGCTATCTGTATATTTGATGATATTGCAGAGCAATGTCGTGAATCTGCTCTTAAGTATGTTCCTCCAATATATTTATTTGGATGCTAGGCTTGCATTTTTAACTGGATTATGTTTTTTCCTCTCCGAGCAGGTATTATGATACATACTTACCTTTTCTGTTGGAGGCATCTAATGATGAGAACTCAGATGTCCGGCAGGTATTTATGTTTTCATGTCCCTTAATCCCTTATTCTATTTTATATTTGGTCAAACAGGACACTGATGAACTGCAAACTTATTCCTTTTAGGCTGCTGTCTATGGTGTGGGTGTATGTGCTGAGTTTGGCAGTCATGTTTTTCGCCCTCTAGTCGGAGGTAGTTCTTCACTCCCTCTAGCATACATAACTTAATATTTTTTCCTGGAATTTTCAAATCAAGCCAATAATTTGATGATTTCAAACTCAGAGGCACTGTCAAAGCTGAACAATGTTATCAGACATCCTGAAGCACAGCATGCGGACAACATTATGGCATACGACAATGCTGTTTCAGCGCTCGGAAAAATATGCCAATTCCATCGTGACCGTATTGATGCAGCTCAAGTATGCTTAAATCTCACTTTCAGTTGAAATTAAAAGTTTAAAACTACTGACATACATCATATGCCTTCTTTTGCCTTTTGTTTTCAATCTTATCATATGCACTCCATGCACATTAACATTTTGGCTGTCATGTAAATGCATAGGAAAAACTCCTTTTCTTGATTGAAGGAGAAAATGGAATTCTGCATTTCTGCTAGAACATCTTTGTGCAATCTGAGTGGGAAAAACTGAATTGAAGTATGATGTCTTTAATAATTCAAATATTGTAGATTTGTAGCTGAGAATCACAAATTGCAGAACTGAACCAGTCCTGCTGAAAAGATTATTGACAGATATTTTCGGTCTGTGCAACAGGAATTGCATGTTTAGGTCCTCAATTTATACATGCTTTTCAACAATGGTCCAATTCTAATTTTCTCATATAGATGGTTGACACCTTAACTTAAATCTATACTGTTCTTTGATTACGTGTTCATCAAGTGAAATCAAGCCTTTTTGGATATACAGAGAAGGTTTATATCTTTTGACTGAATGTAGTCAATCTGTCAATGTTCCATTCCATCAATTACTGCTAATTAAATTGGGCTTTTGGCACTCTTGTACAAATTGGCAGTCTTAAATTTCAAAATAAATCCTGAGTTCAGGAATGCTCTGTGGAAAATATGCTTTGTGTAAACCATTGAAAAACTAGCCAATCTGTTGTCTGAAATGTTTTCAAAATGAAACTGGTCAGTTCCTGCTAGTATTGTGTTCTGATGTAGTGATAGTTACCCACTCATCATTTGATTTTCCAAAGGAACAGATCAGAAACTAGATGGTAGTTGTTCATGTCGCTAGATTGAGACTGAGGCTCTTAGCCTTCTTTGCAGCTTCCATAAGACCATGCATTGTTAGTGATACATTTTGTATTGTTATCACCCAATGTGTTCATGCTTTTCAGGTTATTCCTGCTTGGCTTAGTTGCTTGCCTATAAAAGATGACAAGATTGAAGCAAAAGTTGTACACGATCAACTTTGCTCAATGGTGGAGAGGTATGTGCTCTCCACTTATAGCATGCTGACAACTGTAGTTCTTTTTTGCAGTTTATAATGGCCTTGTCTGTTTGCAGATCAGATGCAGATATTCTTGGTCCTCATAGCCAATATTTTCCAAAAATTCTTTCAATATTTGCGGAGGTAATTTCTTACCTGTTTCCTACTTGATTTGGATGCGGGGCCTATTTTACAAAGGAAAGCAGGGCAATCAATACCGGTTCCTGTGAGCCTGGTTCAGTGTGGTTTTTTCTATGTGATGATTTGTCTAGGACCTTGTGTGTACTAGTAATGTTGCAATGGCAGGCTGTTGCTAGCAGTAACAGTTCTTGATATACCTGGTCTTAAGATCAAAATTATTTTTACTATTCCGTACATTAATTTCTATAACCCAGATGTTTATAAAAATCTTAAATGATTCTTGTCTTCCTGATGTCAACTGTAGGTTTTAGGCAACGGAACAGAACTTGCTACGGATGAAACAACCAAGCGGATGGTTAATCTGTTGAGGCGTTTCCAGCAGACTTTGCCACCAGATTTTCTTGCCTCAACATTTTCCAATTTGCAACCACAGCTGCAGCTTCTGCTACAGTCGGTTTTGTCCACATAAATTTTTCTTGGTTGCTGCAAGTTAAAAGTCTTGCTCTCCTTTTTTGATATATTTCACCATTGTTACTGTCAGCCAATTCTTTGTGTTGAATCATTTGTGGGTGAGTTCATTTGTGAATGCGCATTGCTGGCTTCAAGGGAACTGGAGGTTGCCATTTCATATGGTTTTGATGTAGAGTGTATATTATCCTGTATTCACATATGGTTTTGGGACGTGCTGCATCAGAGGGTTGTAAGTGAAATGGTGATATTTATTGTCAGTTGGGCTGAACAGATGCTGCGCCAGTTTTGGTAATGAAGTTGTCATATTTTTGTGGGATTTTGCCATCAGTTTCCTGTCGTTGTGACTTTCTCTGTATGACTGTCTTGTCTAGTTCAGCTGAGCATGTTTTTTATCCGTTCATTTTTCTCGAACAAATCAATGCTGTGCCACTATTTCGGTACAGTCGCTTGTTCAAGTTTCTGCTTCATGAATTGATTGAAGAGGAGGTTATTTTTTACTGCAGTTGGCAGCAAAAAGTCACAGAACTTCGGGACGAGCAGGCTAGCAGGTGAAAAGTTGTCAGCAAGGCAGGGAATGCTTGCTTTGCTTGCTTTGTCAGAATGCAAAAGATGACAGACGTACAGTTGTTTTGTACAGAAACTCTGCTTCAGTCTGCCTAAATAGCTCTGAGATACAGAAGCTAAGAACCCTAACTTATCTAGAGCATCATTGACGAGCTTCTACTCTCTGTATCTGAAAATACCTCAATCGGTCTAAAACTCAATAACTATAAAATATAAAAATAAATCTCTCTGTGCTTGTGCCGTTGTGCGTTAAGATCCGGTCACAAGAGACAGTTAACTCACCGATTAACAGATTGCGCAGCTGCAGTCAATCAAAGGGAAACACGGTACATAACTCACGATCAGAGTGAAAAATATAATTTCTTCTGGGCTAACACGATCATGCATGACAACCTGTTCCAACTATCTCTATTCTCTAGGCTACCTACCATGGAGTACCAACCGATAGATATACACTGTCGCCAGGTCGCTTGGTTCTATCTTCTGTACGGATCATCAAATATTTCACAAACTTAAGTGGTCACCATGGCCCTTGAACATTGAACAGTGCGACATAGGCATTTGGCGACACCGCATTTGGACAAAGCAAGGGAATATCAGCAGCCATCTCTCGCCGTATGTGCCAGCCAAACCAGCCAAAGAACCGATGAACACATGCCCCCATCATGTCCAGTGCACAAAGGTGTCAAAGTTGCTGGATGCTTACCCAAGCTCAGGTTGTTCTACTCATTGAACCTCAATGCAGCTTTCGTTAATGATCCAAGGCAACAGAGTATCAGACATTCAGGACCAGCAATTGATGCTGCTATCCAAGGGATTTGCGCATTCCATGTTACACATTTCACACACAAGAAAGGAGACAACGAGTACCGCGGAGAGCAACCGCAGCTCCATTGAGGCCATACATATTTGCAATTCAGCTGAGAATGGCATATGTACCAAACTTGAGACAAGTATCAATGCACATCAAAATGGCAAGATATGAACAATCAGGGCCAACCGGGGGCTAACAACAGTTTAGCACAGTACAAAAGATAAACACACGTAACAGCAATATGCAATCAAGAGTATACTGAACAAGCCAATCATTAACCGGATAACTACTTATTAACCAGCTACTAATAATCTTCATCGTCACCCTCATCGTCGGCACCCTCTGCACCAACTTCCTCATAGTCCTTCTCAAGAGCAGCCAAGTCCTCACGGGCTTCTGAGAACTCGCCTTCTTCCATCCCCTCACCAACATACCAGTGCACAAATGCGCGCTTGGCGTACATCAAGTCAAACTTGTGGTCAATGCGCGAAAAAACCTCAGCAACAGCAGTGTTGTTGCTGATCATGCACACTGCTCGCTGAACCTTCGCCAGGTCACCTCCAGGGACAACAGAGGGTGGCTGGTAGTTGATGCCACATTTGAATCCAGTGGGACACCTTTGTGGAGGAAGCATTAATCAGTTGGTCAGTCAATCAGGTGTTGATAAATAAGTGGATAGGTTGCCTGTGACTAAAATAAGTGCAACTAAAATCATGATAAAGACAGCTTACCAGTCAACAAACTGGACAGTTCTCTTGGTCTTGATGGTTGCAACTGCAGCATTGACATCCTTGGGAACAACATCACCACGGTACATCAAGCAGCAAGCCATGTATTTCCCATGCCTTGGGTCACACTTGGCCATCATGCTTGAGGGCTCAAAGACAGCATTGGTGATTTCAGGTACAGAGAGCTGCTCATGGTAAGCCTTCTCAGCAGAGATAACTGGGGCATAGGATGAAAGCATGAAATGGATACGAGGGTATGGGACAAGGTTGGTCTGGAACTCAGTGACATCCACATTGATAGCGCCATCAAACCTCAAGGAGGTGGTGAGTGAAGATATGATCTGCGAGATCAGCCTGTTCAAGTTGGTGTAGGTTGGCCTCTCAATGTCAAGCGATCTCCGGCATATGTCATAGATAGCCTCATTGTCTAGGAGAACCGCAACATCAGTGTGCTCAAGCAAGGAGTGGGTGGAGAGGACACTGTTGTATGGCTCTACAACAGCTGTTGAGACCTGCAAACCAGAGCGGCAAAATATGACAAGATAATAATAGGATGAACTTTAAATAATTGAACCCCTTTACCCAAATTATCCCCACAACAGCTAAGATGCAGCAAACCTACGCATCAGATGAACAAGCTGAAAGGCCCACATCACATGGAAAGGTGGGCACCATACCATAAGAATAGGATAATGCTGACTCATATACAATGCATGATATTACAGACTTCATGAAGTCGAATAGTCCATGAAAAGTTCACTGCATAAGATAAGAATATTTGTATATCCATATAGGTAGAGCCCCACTATTCAGACCCTTGTTTAGTCCACATACTAATTAGAGAGTGGTAGGCAGATCCAATAATCAACAATGTGCCATGCACAGTCCACAATTACAAGCCTAATAACATGGTCCACATCTAATCAAGAGTCTAAATAAAATTAATTCTACACCAGCCTGAGCATTTCAATTTTCCAGTTGCCATTCTTATAAAGCATTTGTCTTCTTTTCTCAGAGTAGAGGAAACTTCGATCAAATTAAGTTATACCTGGGGAGAAGGGTAAATGGTGAAACCAAGCTTGGATTTCTTTCCGTAATCAACAGAGAGACGCTCCAACAGCAGAGAACCAAGTCCTGATCCAGTTCCGCCACCCACAGCATTGAACACCAAGAATCCCTGCAGCCCAGTGCAATTGTCCGCCAACTTGCGAACACGGTCCAGGCAGAGATCTACGATCTCCTTTCCAACTGCATTCCACAAACAATGAGAACCGGACACATTCACAGTTGTAATAGAATAGTAGGAGATTGGCTCCCACTCCACTAATAAGTTGGTGCCATTTGCTCTTCTGCCCGGTGTATGACATGTGACCTCTGAGCTTGGTTATCATCCACACCAAGTGCGGCAAAGGACCAAACGCCACTCATGTATAGGGCAGAAGAACAAAAATTCCTAGAGTAATACTCATATGACAGTCATGGAACTCTTAAGCTGAATTACCAGTGTAGTGGCCACGGGCAAAGTTGTTGGCCGCATCCTCCTTGCCAGAGATGAGCTGCTCCGGGTGGAAGAGCTGGCGGTATGAGCCGGTGCGCACCTCGTCGATGACCGTGGGCTCCAGGTCGACAAAGATGGCCCTGGGCACGTGCTTGCCAGCACCGGTCTCACTGAAGAAAGTGTTGAACGCATCGTGTGCGACTCCAACCGATGTATCACTGCTCCAAGATCAAACAGCACAATGTTCAGAGCTGGATC
>KE371385.1:380188-392405 GCA_000418225.1 Zizania latifolia | reverse complement strand
GATACTTTTAGAAACAAAGTCTAAATTTTGACTTTAGATTATAAAAGTTGGTAGTTGAGTGCATTATCTAAAAACGAACTTGAATCTAAAAGTTAGTGCATTATCTAAAAACGAACTTGAATCTAAAAGTTACGTGCATTATCCCTAGTCACTTAATCTGAAGTTGTCTCTTTAAGAGTAGCAATGTTGCTCGTGGACCTGACCTATTATGTGTTCGTTTGGATTTAAATTTCCTCCTAGATGTTCATGGGCTTGGTACCCATATGGATTTGTGAAACCCACGTATTTATCCGGTTATCTATTATTCTGCTATTGCAACTGCTTCTGCTACTATATATTTTTAGTTCGAAACATGTGAGTTTTGTAGACACAAGTTTGCCTAGTGAATCGCACGTTGTCGACAACCGCAATAACTGCATGTAACGCGATGCAGCAAGCGGTCTATGATCATTCGTCCAAATCACAACGTTATTTTTCGTTCACGCAGGCAGCGAAGGTTAATTCCGACGAGAGAGGCGATGTCGGCGTCGCCGGTGAGCACGCTCTGCCGTGATCTCGTTTTAATCTCGAAGCCGGACCAGGGGACGCATATGCCGCCGGTGACCTCGCTCTGGTCAGCAGGACATGTCGCCTAAGATGGCTCAATTGTGGGGAACTAACTCGATATGCTACGGTTATGCAACAGAGTAACAATGCGAAGGTTTTATGGTCGAAACTGTCCTGTAGCAATTGTAAACAATTCATTTATGGAAACCACTATATTAATTTGGCATACTGACGAAAATGAGCAGCTGCGCGCAACATTCACTCCAGATAATTAGAAAATACCACGAGATTAATTCGATGAAAAGACAGACAGTTAAATGCTGAAATATAGCAGCCCTAAAACTTTAACCAGAAAGCGAAAAAAACATAGAAATCTTATCCCCATTCTTCAGCTTGAGATCATCTGGAGTTTGCGAGCCATGAACAAGATCGCCGTCGAATATGAAATCACACAAACGTTGGCCCTTAATCACTATACTGGAGCATAAATCCATCAAGCCTTGCAGCTTGTCAGTCCTTCTTAGAGTGTGCGTATGCCAGAAGTTATCAGTGCCTTCTACACTGACGGTCACAAACATGTCCCGATGGCAACGGACGAGCTGGTCGTCGTCATCCATCTTGTAATCTGACGGCGACTTGGACCCTTCGACCTGCTTGCCATTGTACATGAAGTCGTCGTTCTCTGCGTTGGGAACCATGGCGTTGTGGAAATCAATCAGGTCTTGCAGCCTGTCGGTCCTGCCTATGGTGCGGGTGAAGATACACCCGTCCTCGCCCTTGACCTTGAGGGTGACGAACAGGCTTTTCTTGCTGATCAGGAAGAAGGTAATCTCATCGCCATCCTCCATCAAGTATTCCAACGGCGACCTCTCATCGTCGACCTGCCTGCCTTTGTACATTAAGCCGCCGTACTTGGCGGTCGGAACAATGGCGTAGTAGAACTCCGTAATGTCCTGCAACCTGTTGTTCCGGCCGATGGTGCGGATGAAGCTGCACCCGTCCTCGGCCTTGATCTTGAGGGTGACGGACTCGCTCCGCCTGCTGATGATCATGAAGAAGGTAATCTCATCGCCATCCTTCAAATCGCATTCCGCCAGCGACCGCTCGCCTCTCATAGTCCTGCCGTAGTGCATAAAGATCCCTTCGCCGGCGCAACGGCCATAGGCGGACACCATGGCGAGGTAGAAATCTGTCAGGTTGCGCAGCTTGTCTGTCGAGCGCATCGTGCGGGTTATCCTAACACCGTCACTGTCCTTCACACTGAGAGTGATGAAGGTGCTCGGCTTGATCTCCGGCACCGACGACATGGCTGACCTCTCTCTTCGTTCTCAGACAGACTACTTCAAATGGTTTTGCTTAATTGCTTGGATGGATTGAGCTCGTGACTGGGCGTTCTTGATCTTTCTCGATTTGGGCATGCCCTTCGGCTCCGCTGGCCTTAGAAGGCAGCCGCGGACACCCGCCTAGGCTGGAGGGATATATCCTTACCATTGGAGGAGTCTGACAAAGATTTATTTGATGCGTCGACGATCATCATAGTCAGAAAAGGAGATAGACTCTTGTTCTGGAAGTCGAGATGGCTCAATGGCTGCGCTCCTAAAGACCTGGCTCCAAACCTGTTCCATAGGGCATATAGGAAAAACAAGACCGTGAAATCAGAGCTCCATAACTCCAATTGGCTCCGCAACCTTCGGCACCTCAGTGAGCCATCCCTTTTGGCAGAGCTCATTCCCCTTTGGGCTTTGATCAGTAGCTGCCAACGGGACCCCCTCGCACCGGATAGCTTCAAGTGGAGATGGACAGAGAATGGGGAGTATACTGCAAAATCCGCTTACAACGCTCAGTTCATCGGCTCCATTCGTCGGTCTTGGCCCTCTCTCATCTGGAGAGCGAGAGCGGAAGGCAAATGTAGAATTTTTGCTTGGCTGTCCATCCAATGGAAGATTCTGACGGCGGATAATTTGGCCAAACGAGGGTGGCCTCATAGGCCGTGTTGTACCCTCTGTGACCAGGAAGTCGAGACCGTTGTTCACCTTCTTTTCAATTGTGTCTTTGTGAGGGAAGTGTGGCAGTTGGTTGCAATTTGGCAAGCGGTGCCCTGCCTGTCATCTTCTACCACGGTCAATGCTATTGTTCCCCACTGGCGGTCACTCTCCTCATCCTTCCAGCCACACCGTCAGCGTGTCCTGAATGGCGTCCTCATCTATGTCATCTGGAACCTTTGGAAGGAACGAAATCGTCGCATCTTTCAGGGGTTGTCTCCTCAGCACTCCAAGTTTTTAGGATGATAGTGTAAGATGTAGATCTCTGGCACCGACCCCCGCTTTAGGTTCGGCAGCCCTAGCCTCTCCCCTTCGTAGCTCCTCCTGTGGTGCTCTCCCCTGTTGTAGTTTTCTTTGTTTCGGTTGTGTGGTTCTTTCGGAGCTCTTGTGGCTTCCTCCCTGTTACTTTTCTATTCCTCTAATATATCAGCAGATCTCTTGCTTCTTTCAAAAAAAAATTGAGCTCGTAGCAAAGCAATGAGATTTTATAGCACCGCCACAATGTATTTGTTGTTCAGTTCACTGGGGATTTGTACCGTCGCACGGCACTGGACGTTTCGATTACCATTCGATTATTTATTTATTTATTCTTCAATTTAGAGTAGCCCTTGGGAGTATACCGGTGCAACAATTTCTTGCCAGTTTTTCCGTGTGCGAATTTGCACAGAGACCAATGGAGGCGATAAGCCGGCAAACAAGGCGACGCATGCATGAACTGAACCCTAAACCCTAGCTACTGGCTGCTGGCTACCAAGATCAATCATCCGCATCTTACGTAATACTCGTGCTTAACCGTTCGATTGCTGCGTCTCATATCTACGTACAATGTGATCGTCTGATCGAAAGGGCTACCGTCTTCATTGCGATTAAAATAAGTATCCAAGCGTTTTTTTCCTGCAGTAAAAGACCTGCCAACAGCATGAAAGTAAGAGTACACTCTGCCCCTCGCCTTCGGCTGTTGGCGACAACACTCCTGGGTTGCAAAGCTGAAACCGCTAAAAAAACAGCTCTTTTGTTTCTCTCTAAAAAGAGCTGAAAATGCAGTAGCAACCTAAAGCCAGTTTATCTTGGTTTGACGAAAACAAGACGTGGAAGTACTGCTCAGGCCGTTTAACTTGGGTTCAGTTTGGAGTATGAAATTTCTACGTATAGTCTAGATTCAAACTTTAGATTATATAAAATTGGTAATTACATTATCTACAAATGAGAAAATTTTACGGTGCCCCTAACAATTGTGGACTATTTATTTTTGGTAATCCAACGGTCCAGATTTAAATAGAGAAACCTATTATCTCTCAGATTTTTTTCTTTCTTTTTTCCTTCTTCTCCCCTTTCTCTCTCTTCCTTTCCCTTTCCTTTCTCTCTCCGTTTGATAGGCTTGGCTGCTTGGCTTGGCACGCGACGGGGAGGGGTGACGGGGCGCGGTGGAGGCGGTGGCGGACGGGGCGGACGGGGCGACGGCAACGGCGGTGGACGGGGCGGCGGCGGGGGACGGGGCGGCTGGCAGCGCTAGGGGCGGTGGCCAGCACGGTGGTGGCGCGGACCCTGGGCGACGGCGCTGGGGTAGGGGTGGCCAGGCATGGGTCGACTATGGCGACAATGACTGGTTCTGTGTCCCAAGCGGAGGCACCGGAGACACTTAAATGGATTGCGGCAATGGGCAACTCGGTGCTCCTTAGAGAGACATCTGAAGCAACGTCCAGCCATCAGAGAGCACGTTGCGGCCTCGGTTGGTGGCTCATTGAACACAGAAGAGGGGTGTTCCGGCGTAGGGCAGCTACGCCGGAGCCTACGAGCTCTACGACCTCTCACTTCCGTCTACTCGGAGGGGTCAGGTTCAGCAAAAGTCGTGGCGTCCACAAGCTCACCCCGGGCGGAGTAAATCTGCGCAACCACCGAAGATTTAAGGCGATGTACAGGGGAAAGGAGACTTACCGCTCTTGGATACTGCTGGATTTAGTCCCTCCATGGCGGGGTGAGCAGAGTATCCGTCGAGGAGCCACGAGACCGAGGAAGAAGCCACCAGGCCGGCATTTGGGCGCGGAGTCCTGCCGGGTGCCAGATCTAGGACAGACGAACCTTGGAGAAGGGGAACTTTGCTGTGGGTCGACGTCGGGAGTCCATGAGAACTTGAGCAGGTGAGGATTCTGGCTGGATTTGGGGTTTGGGGTGGAGGTGGAGGTGCTAGCACTGCTGGCGTCCTGCCGGAGGGGCCGCCCGGGCGGTGGCCAGAGCAGGACATGCCTACTAGATAACATTAGGACTCGACTCAACGTAACGAAAATTTCTAGCGTTTCTCCTCAGCTAGAGTTTCCAGGTCATAAGGACCACCAGGGAGGCTATCGTTTTCTTCGGATGGTTAGAACACACTAACTTATCTAGATTATCATCAAATGAGTTGGGTGTAGACGTGAACTATATAGAGGGATCGCACAGTGCAGCATCACGAGTTGGGAGATGAAGATGAGGTCGGTGGTTCCGATGGCGGACAAGGAAGAAGAAGGCAGCGATCATCACCGTTGGGCAGGCAACCGCCGCCAGAAACTGTCAAATTCCCGGCCGCCGGCGATTCCACGGTGCATATTCCAACCTAGCGAGTCGCATGTCGACGATGACCGTAACAACAATTGCATGTAACGCGATGTAGCAAACGGCCTACGATCTCTCGCCCTAATCAGTACGATTATTTTTCGTTCACAACGGCGGCGAAGGTTTCTACGAGAGACGCAAAGCTGGACAAGGGGAAACAGATGACGCCGGTGAGCTCACTCTGCTCAGGACATGTCAACTAAAAAGGTTTCAATTGTGTGGAGGCGTGGAGCTATCTCGAAATGCAATGGTAATGCAACAGAGTAACAATGTTACGGAACAGTGAAGGTTTATGGTCAAAAACCGTCTTAATTCATTTATGAAATCCACTGCATTAATACGGCATAGTGACAAAAATGAGCCATTGCACATCCACATCACATAATTAGAAAGTACCACATTAATAAATAATAGTCTATAAACGTACTTACCAAAGTAAGTTAGACTTTAAACAAATTAGAGGGTTGAGTAAAGATCTAAAATAAATTGTTAATAATGAAATAGAACCACAAAGTCCTAGCTAAATGTACTGACGTCATAAAAATTATTGAATACTGTAGGCACGGGTTAATGTTGAAAAACTAATCCGATGAAACAACAAACAGCAACATGCTTAAAATAAAGCAGGCCAGAAACTTTAACCACAAACCAAAACAAACATAGAGATCTTATCCCCATCCTGCAGCTCGAGATCACCTGGAGTTTGCGTGCCATGAACAAGACGGCCCTTGAAAATGAAAGAGCACCCACGTCCGCACTTAGTCACCATACTGGAGCACAAAACCATCAAGCCCTGCAGCTTGTCAGTCCTTCTTAGAGTGTGCGTATGCCGGAAGATATCCATGCATTCTACACTGATTGTCACAAACATGTCTCGTTGGCGACGGATGAGCTGATCGCCGTCCTCCATCTTGTAATCTGACGGCGACTTTAACACAATGACCCGGCGGCCGTTGTACATGAAGACGCCGTTCTCCGCCATGGGAACCATGGCGTTGTAGAAATCAACCAGATCTTGCAGCCTGCCGGTCCTGTCCATGGTGCGGGTGAAGCTGCGCCCGTCCTCGGCGCCCTTGATCTTGAGGGTGACGAACAGGCTCTGCTTGCTGTTCGGGAAGAAGGTAATCTCATCGTAATCCTCCATTGCGTAGTCCGACGGCGACAGCTCGCCATCGACCTCCATGTCATTGTACATGAAGCGGCCGTACTTGGCGGTGGGAACCATGGCGTAGTAGAACTCGGTAAGGTCCTGCATCCTGTCGTTCAAGCCCATGGTGCGGGTGAAAATGCACCCGTGCTCGCCCTTGATCTTGAGGGTGACGAACTCGCTCCGCTTGCTGGTCATGAAGAAGGTAATCTCATCGCCGTCCTTCATGTCGTAGTCCGGCGGCGACCGCTCGCCGCTCACAATCCTGCCGTAGTGCATAAAGATCCCTTCGCCGGCGCCACGCCCGTAGGCGGACACCATGGCGAGATAGAAACTGGTCAGGTCGCGCAGCTTATCCGTCGTGCGCATCGTGCGGGTGACCCTGACACCGTCGCTGTTGTTCACACTGAGGGTGATGAAGATGCTCGGCTTGATCTCCGGCACCGACGACGACGACATGCCTGACCTCTCTCTTCGTCGTCAGACAGACTACTTCAATTGGGTTTTGCATGGATGGATTGAGATCGTAGCAAAGCAATGGGATTTTATAGCACCGCCACGGCGCTGCGCCACCATGTATTTGTTGTTCAGTTCCCTGGGGATTTGTACCGCCGCGTTGCACTGTGGGCGTTTCGACTATTATTCGATTTTTTATTTACTCTTTCTCCAGAAACTAGACATGACATATAGATTTTATGCAATATCCAAAGCATTAAAAAAGAAATAATATTTAATTAGCTTGTTTAATTAATAATACATAATTCACATAACTAGGTATAAAATTAGTTTCTAACGATACAGAGGAGGATATATAAAATAGCGTCTGGTGTCCAGCACTTGTACTCAGTTATATAATGTAGCCTGCGATTGGTATTAGTGCTTAACCTTTCGATTGGTGCGTCAAAAGTCATAACTACCTACTCTCTGTGTATAGAAAAATAAATCATTAAGGATCTGATTTTAGATACCAATAATTAATTAATTAGAGAATATTTTTTTCTTATATAAAATAGCACGCAAAGTTATTTAATAGTCGCTCTCTTATCTCAGCGATTGGTGATGTGAAATTTAAAGCTGCAGCGCCGGTGTTCGATTCTCGGCTCCACGCGTTGTCACTCATTATTTCTTTTTTGCATGGCACAGGAGACGAAGTGCCAGGCGCGTTCTCACTCCTTACTCCGTTTTGCATGGCACAGGAGACGAAGCTACGATTTGTTTTTCCATTAGTTTTTGCATTCGCCAGTTGCATGCGGAAGCATTTTTTTGCATGGCACGCGTGTCTGCGCGGGGAGGAGCCGGGAGGGATGCCGCACCGCCCGTAGGGGAGGAGAAGCTTAGAAAATTAAATGATGTCTCAGGGGTAGAATAGGAATAAAAATACTGTGCTCATCAAAACGACGTGTTCTATATGACATCAAAAGGGCTACCGTGTTCACTACGATTAAAATAAGTATCAAAGACCTGCAAGCCGTATGTAAGAACCTTTAACGCATTGGATCATATATCTTAGAAATTGATATTTCTTCTCCATATCTCACTTACATGTGAGGTAATTGACATGTAGATCGGAAAAATAAATCTAAATATATGATTTTAAAAAAAAAACCTAAATGAAAGTAAAGGTATCCTCAGCATTGGACCAAATAAAGTATGGAAAAATTTTCACATGTTATCATTATAAATATTAAAAATTTGGTGAATACATGATTTGTGATGTTTGGATTATATATTTCTATTGCGTAAAAATTTCTATTGTGTAAAAATTATAATGAAACATTTCTCAACTTTGCCAATAAAATACTGGTGCACCTTTGGTTGCGCCGAAAGTAAACATTTGTAGTGAGATCATCATCTATTGATCTCCGCAGCGGCGATGGCTAAGGCGAAGAACAATAGGATGCTCGTCCAGGCGATGGAGGACGCAGCCGCCGATGAGTTCGTCTTCGTCCCCGCCGAAGGACATGATCCGCGCGATGAAGTCCAACGACGACTCGAACTACTCCGCCTGCCCGGCACACTACGAGGCGGCGGAGCGCGACGCCTTTGAGGACGAGGACGAGTTGGGCATAGACGCGAACCATATCGAGGGATCGCACAGTGCAGAGGATGATGGGCATGAAGATGGAGTGGTGGTTGTGCAGGTGGACGTTGAAAAACTAATCCGATGAAACCACAAAAAGCAACATGCTTAACATAAATAAGTCCAAAAACTTTAACCATGAACCAAAACCAACATAGAGATCTTATCCCCATCCTGCAGCTCGAGATCATCTGGAGTATGCCAGGCACGAACAGGAACGTCGCCGAAAACGAAAAGAAAACGACCTTTGCACTTAGTCAATATACTGGAGCATAACTCCATCAAGCCCATCAGCTTGTCAGTCCTTCTAAGAGTATGCCTAAGCTCGAAGTTATGTTAACAACCCAGAGATGGAGCTGCCTGGAGAATTGTCGAATCCACTACAGTCTGGCCAAAAGGGACCAGGCGTGCACGCGGGAAGAAATAGAAAGCCAAATGTGCGGTATGCTGGGTCGGAATGGGCCAAGTGAGTTGCGTGCTTCGCGTTGGAGCCCATGTTGGGGCAGGGGTGGTATAAAACTGAAAATACTCAAACGTTGTACGGGGGATGAACCTATGAACCTGGCGGCGGCGGCGGCTTGGCGGAGCTGAGTCCGTGAGTAGTTTTTCTATCCAATTGCGTGTGAGTTGTTTGATTATTGGCGTTGACAAGTTATCAGGGGCATCTACACTGACGGTCACGAAGCTGCACAGTTGGCAAAGGATGACCAGATCGCCGTCCTCCATCATGTAATCCGACGGCGATTTCTAGGCTTCGAGCTGCCTGCCATTGTACAGCAAGTCGCAGTTCTTGGCGATGGGAACCATGGCGTTGTAGTAATCAATCAGATCTTGCAGCCTGTCGGTCCTGCGCATGGTGCGGGTGAAGCTGCACCCGTCGTCGCCCTTGATCTTGAGAGTGACGAACACGCTCCGCCCACTGATCGGGAAGAAGATAATCTCATCGCCATCCTCCATACCGTAGTCCGTCGGCTTCAGCAGGCCGCTCATAGTCCTGCCGTAGTGCATAAAGATCCCTTCGCCGGCGCAACACCCGTAGGCGGGCACCATGGTGAGGTAGAATTCGGTCAGGTCATGCAGCTTATCCGTCGTGCGCATCGTGCGGGTGATCCTGACACCTTTGGGGTGCTTCACACTGAGGGTGATGAAGGTGCTCGGCTCGCTCTCCGGCACAGACGACATGTGTGATCTCTCTCTTCGTCGTCAGAGAAACTACTCCAACTGGTTTTGCTCGGATAGGTTGAGATCGGACAAAAGCAACGAGATCTTATAGCATCGCCGCCATGCATTAGTTGTTCGGTTTACTGGCGATTTGTACCGTCGCGCGGCACCCTCAAGCCTCGGGCACGATGGAGGCGACAAGACGGGAAACGAGACGACGCATGCATGACCTTTCAAGATCTCTGATCTAGCTGCTGGCTACCAAGATCAATGACGTGCAGCGTACATGATATTTGGCTCATTATTGTTCGCGACTATATTTAAAGCAACCTAAATACTCTAACTAGTATATTTAGTATCAAACAGTATATCATATACTGTATAATATAATCGAAGATGTTCTCGTCCTACATCTCGAGGTCCGCCGGCGTCGTGTTGCCATTTTCACCCGGATATTGCCGTACATGACGGTGCCGGTGCCGTAGGTGACCTCCGGCGGCCGGCACTTTGGAGTAGTACATGTCCATCGCCACCTGCAGCTCAATTTGTCGTGACATGGCTTGAATCAGAATTGTCACCTAAACACACCATTGTGCCCTTACTAATTGTTGTAGCGACTCGCGACTCGATGGCCAGGCACATCCGCTGCCCTTCGCCGCCCATCTCTCGCCGCTCTCGATGACGCCTCCCTCCGGCACCGTCACCGATCCCACTGCCGTTAATGCCGCTCCACAACGTCATGCCGCCAGAGAGCACGCTCTGGTCAGCACATGACAACTAAGAACATTCAATCGTGTGGCTAAGAGCATCTTCAACAGTCTCTCTATTTTTTATTCTCTATTTATTCATTTAGTCAATTCTTTAAAAAGATTCTTCTTCAAATCTGCTATAAACTCTAAAAAATACTCTCTATTTTAAAATCCTAAAATATTTCAAAAGATTTAATTTCTTTTTGAAATCCTAATTTCTAACCTTAGAAATCTCCAAGTTATAAATTTTTAAATTTTAGAAATTTTACAAAAAAATATATTTCTCTTTTCATTTCTATTTCTCTTACTTTTCTTTTTCCTCCTTTCTCTTTCCTCCCCTTTCTTTCTTTCTTATTTGTTGTCACATAAGAAATGATTTCTTTTTCTTCTTAACTCTATTATTATATTATCTTTTTATTTATTTATTTATATAACATACTAATTACTACTTAAAAAAACTATCCTGGTCATCTTATTTGTTGTCTGTGTCCACGAAATGGGAAGCATGCATGCCTCGCACAAACACTTTCGTCTCCACTTAATTCTATATCCCACGCTAACTACCCTTCGATCGAATGGTTCTTTGATTGATTTGCCAATGTCATGTCCTTAACTGCCGGAGCTTGGCGGTGTTCTTGGCTGCAGCTATGTACGTCCTCCAGCGCTAGGTCGCTACGGCAAGGGGAGAGGCTACAGGTGGGGTCCACAAAAATTTGGCCATTCAACTTGGTGTCAAGTTTGGCCATTGAGGAGCCATTGTGGCTAACCGGATGGCTTCTAGTCGGTGAATTTGTTAGAGGGCATTTTTTGGTTTAAATGACTAAAATTTAGTTTGAAGAGTTAGATAGCCACTCCATTGAAAATGCTCTAATAAGCTAACTCGATATGCAATTATTATGCAACAGAGTAACAATGTAACATTGCAGTGAAGGTTTATGGTAGAAACTGTCTTCAAGCAAGTGTAACAAATTCATTTATGGTCTTACGGAATCCATTGTACTAATAAGGACATAGTGAAGAAAAAATAGCCACTGCAACCTTCACTGCGGATAATTAGAAACATCCACGCTGATTAATAATTATACACATACATAACATAGCAAGTTAGACTTTAATAGTGGTCATTGAATTATATTAGAAGTATATCAAACACCCCAGCATCCGGAGTTTGCCAGCCATGAACACAACGGCCGTCGAAAAGGAAAGCACATCGATGTAGCTAGCTTGTACTTACTAACACCATACTGGGGCATAATTCCATCAAGCCCAGCCTGCAGCTAGTCACTTGTCATTCCTATGCTCGAAGTTACTAGGGCCAACTACACTGATGGTCAAGAACTTGACCGGTTGGCAAAGGATGACGTGATCGCCGTCCTCCATCATGTAATCTGCCGGCGACTTCTCGCCGTCGACCTGCTTACCGTTGTACATGAAGACACCGTTCTTGTCATTGGGAACCATGGTGTTGTAGAAATCAATAAGGACTTGCAACCCGTCGGTCCTGCGCAAGGTGCGGATGAAACTGCACTCGTCGTCGCCCTTGATCTTGAGGGTGACGAACATGCTGGTCACGAAAAAAAAAACATGCTCCGTTTGTTGAACGGGCAGAACGTAATCTCTTCGCCATTCTTCATCTCGTAGTCCGACGGCGACTTCTTTCTTTCAACCTTAATATTGCCATTGTACATGAAGTCACCGTTCTTGCAGGAGAATGGATCCATGGAGATGAAGAAATCGATAAGGACTTGCAGCCTGTCGGTCCTGCGCATGGTGCGGGTGTAGCTGTACCCGTCGTCGCCCTTGATCTTGAGGGTGACGAACACGCTCCGCTTGCTGATCGGGACGAAGGTAATCTCATCGCCATCCTTCATATCGTAGTCCGCCGGCGTCAGCCCAACTCTCA
>KE371385.1:334376-346121 GCA_000418225.1 Zizania latifolia | reverse complement strand
GCGTTAGTCCGCCGCCGCCGTCGGCGCCTCTAGATTAGATCGCTGAGGCGGGGGATTTTCCCTTTTGCGATTTTCGTCGGTCTTGTTTTGTCATTTCTTAGGGTTCTAAAAATCGCGGTCCCATACGGTTTGTGATGCCAATGGAACGATGGCTTTCGTATTTATTAATCCGGTCGATTTTGGATGGTGAAACAATTTTAGGATATAGTGACTAAACTGTTACAGTGCATGAAACAAGGTAGTGACATCTCCTATATATTGATATTAACAAATGCAGCGGCCATTCAACCGCATTTCTCGCTTTTAGAAAATTTATCTGATTACTGGTAATAATTGATCAATGCATAATTTTTGTAGTGTAAATTGTAAACTGAAGGTATAGATAATGGTAAATTTGGTGAGCTTGATTAGGGAAACTGGTTCTGCTTTTTATCACCTGTTAGTGGCCAAACCAGACAGATGACAGATCCAGTAAGGTTTAAACTTGAGATCTGACTAAAATTTCCTGGTCTTTTTAGTCCTATTGATGTATGGTAACCAAGTGCCGATAAGCATCAAGCCTGACTATACGTTCTGCCACATCTGTTTGGAATTATGGGTTGCAATAAGCTTGTACTTCAGCAGTGGTTCTATTTGCTAACAAGTTACATTTCTTCTGTACTGCCTAAAGGAGAATTATGATGCTGTATCTCCGAAGGACATAGAAAGCCCTGGCGAGAGGTCTCTTTCTAGCAGTAAGTTGTCAATTCCTCATAAAAAACGTTTTCTTTCGATGTCCATAATCAGGATTTTTGTATCTTTATGATCATACAATTTACAGCTGCAGCAACCTCCAGCCTTAGCACTGCAGGAGGCTCAAAGGGCAAGAATAGTTGGAAGTTAAAGTAAGACTTAATTGTTGCAATCTTTGTCGTCATATAACATACTTCTGGAAGACTGGATAGTTGATTTATAGGTAATGTTCTGTGGCAGGTCTATTGTTACACTTGCATTGACATTACTAACAAGTTCTCAGGCAATACTAATTGTGTGGTCCAAAAGAGCTGGAAAATATGAATATAGTGTCACAACGGCAAATTTTTCGGTGAGTCACAAATTCCCTCTTGGCGACTGGTGACAGTAGCTCAGCCTCTAGGGTCTTTCTGTTTTGCTCACCTGGTACAGTGATTTAACTATGTACTTTGTATATGTCTAGGTGGAAGCTTTAAAATGTCTGTTATCTCTCATAGCCCTGTACAGAACATGGAACAGTCAGGGTGTTACAGAAGATAATAGGTGATTCTATTTCTATCGTAATCTACTGTGCAATTTCATACTTAGTGTTTATTGTCTTTGTCCTGCTCTTTAGCAATTTGTTATCATCCTTTTCAGGTTAAGTACATCGTTCGATGAAGTCAGTGTTTATCCTATTCCTGCCATACTTTACATGGTAAAGAATTTACTGCAGGTATGTCCACTTATCCAGTTCTTCCATGATAAAAGTAATTTTGTATTCGAAGATGGTTGATACATTTTTCCACTTCCTGCTACCTGTCAGTACTACATCTTTGCGTATGTGGACGCACCAGCTTATCAGATCCTAAAGAACCTGAATATTATTAGCACGGGTGTGTTATACCGCATCATTCTAAAGAAAAAGTAAGCTCTCCAGATGTTCAATTTCAAGGTTATAACTAGTTACCCTATCTGCAACTCTAAAAAAGGTGTTAATTTATGTGCTCACCAGCTGGAAAATGTTTCAGTTATGCTTTACTTAACGTGGACCTTGTTGGGAATTTATAGTTGGATACAAAATCTGCCAGAAAGACGCCATACTTCTATGTACTAAAGTTCAGTTGCACATTAAAATCATCGTGAAGCATATCCACACAAACATATCATCTAAAAGTTGGTAGATTTCTTTGGGCTGTTTTGCATTTAGCAGATGTAATAACATATTAGTATTCTTTAAAACATTTGACTTGATGTGCTAAATATTTCAGTAGTTTACTAGCCTTTTTACCTGTCCCTCATAATCTTCATGATGTGCTTTAGAATTCAAATCTATTCTTCACTTTCCTCTTCATACTTTTCACTTTGATATCATAACTGAGTGTTTTTTGTTTCGTTCCAGGTTAAGTGAAATTCAGTGGGCTGCATTTATTCTTTTATGCGCTGGTTGCACTACAGCTCAGCTCAATCCCTCGTAAGCAAAATACGTTATGCTATTTGTTTGTTCATTCTCAACAATCTTCTCGTTTAAACATCATGGTCAATTGGTAGAATAATATGTTTATTTTCCAGGTCAGATCATGTTCTCCAAACCCCTATTCAAGGTTGGATGATGGCAATTGTGAGTCACAAGGATTGAATATGATAAGTCTAGTCACTTAGACATGCTACAGGAATACAGGACACGCTTTAACTCTACTGACTGAATTAATGAATGTGCTTTCCTCTTCAGGTGATGGCTCTTCTAAGTGGTTTTGCAGGGGTATACACAGAAGTAAGTGAATTTACTATACTGCTGTTGCTTCTTTTCAGATTTATCTGACTTCAGGAAGATTTATTTGATGTGGGCTGTTCATCTTTGACCAATACAGGCAATCATCAAGAAACGTCCTTCAAGAAATATTAATGTGCAGAATTTTTGGCTGTACATTTTTGGAATGCTCTTCAATTTGGTCGCAATTTGTGTTCAGGACTTCGATGCTGTCATGAATAAGTTAGTTCTGATGAAATCTATCAACTCATGCTAATATTTTGATATGATGCTGTCATGAATATGTTAGTTCTGATGAAATCTATCAACCCATGCTAATATTTTGATATGTTCCGTAATATCAGCCATTATAACTTTGTGCCATCTAATGCAGAGGCTTTTTTCATGGCTACACGTTCATTACCATATTGATGATTCTTAATCATGCACTCAGGTACTAATCACTGGATCTTGTTTTATCTGTTCTTTTTTGGGGGTTATGTACCTCATTGTATTTTTTTGGCTTTGTAGTGGCATTGCTGTATCAATGGTGATGAAATATGCTGACAATATTGTCAAGGTACAAATTCTGAACTTGTACAGATGGCTTGTTTTGCTCTTTCCATGGCTTCAGAGTTCTACCAGATTGCAATATTGCATCCCTAGATTCTTTTCTCAGCGAGTTATGCCCAATGGAGATTTTTTGCATCTTTCTATTATAATGTTTGATTATGGGTTTAAGCAATTGTGGACTGTGAAATGTAGTTTACATTTTTGTTCAACAGCTGTTTTGCCATGCCTGCATTGCTTGCAGTCTTACATTTGTATAACACCTAAAAGAATGCCTTGTTTTATGCCCCTCTGTATTCCTTAACATTAGCATCTTCAACTTGATGATACATTGTGTATTTGTGTTGTGTCCATGCTTGCACCTGTCTGATGGTTTATTTTGTATGCTTACATTTTCTGCACTCTGATATATGAGAAACTATGTCATTCTACATTCTGTTATCTGAGTAATCAGATCATCCAGGCCTCTAAACAGCAGGTTGGATGGTTTCATTGCATCCTTTAGGAAAAAGACAACCATAACTCACAGCCTGTTTTTTTGGATTCTAAACCTTAGGATATGTGAGGCACTTGCATAATTAAACTTCTCAAAAATGCCAACCTTAGATTTTTGTAGATCTCTGTATAATTGTTGAGGCAGCTCAAAGACCTCATGATTTACACACTGATTATTGAGTCTGCTGAAAAACTTCTTGATAACACTATGATATTTACACATTTTTTCATAAACCATTTGTCTTAACATGTGACCTTGCAAACATGCAGGTGTACTCAACTTCAGTTGCCATGCTTCTTACAGCGGTTGTATCCGTCTTTTTGTTTGGCTTTCACCTATCCCTTGCTTTCTTCCTCGGATCTACGTAAGTGCTTACTAAAGTGATGAACATATTTCTCTTGATTGGAATAAAGTCATAAACCCATGGTAGTAACGAGCTCTTACTATAATTGCAGGGTTGTTTCTGTCTCGGTATATCTGCATTCTGTTGGGAAGCCGCAACCGCAGAAATGAGCTTTACATTCATGAGTTCATCTTTTGAAGTATTGGCAAGTGGCGACGTTCACATCCATGATACATTGTAGAATGATTGATTTTTGGTAGCACCGCCTACGCCACTGCGCAATACCGGAGAAGAGATCCATTCTTTGACCATGTCAGTACTCCTGAGCAATGTTCTCGAGGGGCTTGATCTCCAAGCAAAGCTGACCAGCCATGATCTATGCAACTCCACTGACTTTTTAACCGCTTGAGTGATGCACGCCCTCTTTTGCCCATGTTCCTCGATGCTAGGCATTTTTTCGGTGAATTTTACCTTGGCCCCTCTTTATATATTATAGACGGTGTTTGTTTGGTTGTTTGAATCAAAGCTATCTAGATGGTTCGATATAGCTTTGAACAAGTCCGTTTGGTTGGCTTTATTGAATGAAATCGTCTAGATGGGTTGGTTTAGATTCTTAGAATATTTCTTCTTGGTGTTGAATCGTTCCGTACAGCAAAAACAAGCAAATGACACCGTCTAATTTCTATTGACTACGCAATGCTAATTATCTATGATTAGTTGAGATTAGTGGTTATTAAGTATTTTTAGTTAAAAATTAATTGTAATTAGATATTATTAGCCATAACTAGTTATTATTACATGTATTTTGTGATGAATAGTGATAGCTTAAATTATCATTAACGATAATTACCTTAGTTTCTCTTTATATTCTTTTCCCATCTGTTCAAGTTCAAAACCATTGTGCCAAAGCGAGCCCTTCCATAGTACTCATGCCTCCTCATACCTCCACCATTGCCTTAATGTCCTTTGTTACAACATTGTTGAGGAAAAGGAGTCTAAAATGAAACAAAAAGTAATGAGGGGAGCAAAGTGAAAATATAGGATAAGGTCAAGGTGAAATTTTAGTCAAAAGAAGGGGCTAAAGCGAAATCCACTCTTTTCTTCCTCTTCTAGTTTTTCACATAACCTAATTCAATCTACTGTAGCGAAGAATGTACAATACGAAAGCATGGTGAACCTAATTTGCAGCAGCAATAATGCAGCGTTTCTGAATTCTGAATTCTGATCACTGTTTTTACCTTTTTTCCCCCGAGTCCAGGGGCAGCAAATGACCCTTGCGGTAGTGTGGGCCGGAGGCCCATCTGGACTTCTTTCTGGGCCGAAAGGACCACCCAAAATGGGCCTAAAATGGACGACCCGGCCCGTCGGATCGATTTCTATAAACAAGGTCGAACCCTAGCCCCTAGGCCTGGTCCGGCCTCATGTGGCAGAAATGATTAGAAGTAAGATAGCGGAGTTCAGAGACCAGAACAGCTACGAGAAGCCAACATGAAGGATGATTCTATCCAACAACTCCAGTTTCAAACCCACTTTGAAAGATACCCACACTTGTTTATAGTTTACAGCTGCGTGTGAGCGTCATGTGTCACTCGTGATGTTTGAGACTGACAAACTCGTGGTATCAGAAAACGTTGTGGCTTATTCTGCCTTTTTGTGTGATAATCACCTGTTCATTTAGTTGTCCCTATACATTAAAACTGCACTTCTGAATCAGTTAACTCCGAGTAGATTACACTACAACCATATGTGCACTCCTCTACTTGTGATGTTCTGTGAACTTCTCATCTGAGCTAAATAGAGGTTACAAATAGAAGCTTCACCGAATTATCACAAACTGTGCCCCTACCAAAAGTCAAGAGCATGTCCAATTGTGTCTGAATTCTTCTTTTTCTTTGATGAAAACTGGGTCTGAATTCTTTTTTTTTCTGAGATGAAAACTGTGTCTGAATTTGGGAACATGGAGTTGGACTTTCGGCAATTGGCGTCAATGGAAGAAGAAAATTAACGCTCGATCCGCAGCTGGCTCCTGGTCCATCGTCTTCAATGCTCGTGACGCTAGTATGGCTAGGGATTTCTCTCGATGATGCTTGGCTCTAATGGAAGCAGTTCCTCTAAGATCGATGTTACCGTCTGGCATGTGGGTTTTAACACTGTCGGACATATATGTCAGTCTTGACGGCACGGTGATATCGACGTGAGATGTGGCTCTAACCTGCAATTTCGTAAAAAGAGAGAGGAAAGCTAACACCGATGGCCACCGAGATTGGATTCGTGCGTTCGCAGGGGACGACCAAGCTCAACCGTATCTGCATTATTGGCCAGAAAATCTGCACAAATATGTAGTCAGGCCAAACGGTCGACGTTTCGTCATGGGAGATGTACAATTACACAGTGATGCAGTCTCCAATTATTGAAGCAATTTCGTCTCCTTATGCATCATCCAACCGGCTCAAACACACATGATGTCATCCCAAATACTACAGAACATTTCAGGTTATCATCCAGCTACACTGCACAGGCTGCTTTGCTCTGCTTCATGCCCCTTTGACGATGGAAGGCTGTGGCCTGGGCATGATAAATTTACTGGGTAGATTGTGCCAAGTAGAAAGATGGCGAGATTTATCTCTGCTGTATGCATGCCACTTCGTAGGTCTGTTTTAGTCTCTGACAGCCGTAGATATTTCTAAAATCGTAAGCTAAAATAAACAGTTCAGATTATAGAACTAGATTGTGAGAATCAGTAGCTGCAGAATCTGAAAATGAACTAGAATCCAGAAGCTGGGAAACACCAGTTTGAGGAAATACCAGCTTCTCTAAATTCTCATCAACTAGATACTCAGACTATCTAACTACTCAAACCAATTAGTTACTAAAATCTCCGGTTATCAGAAGTTGAAACAAAAAGACAAGATTTCTAACGTATACTCCTCTACGTCGTGTCCTGTTCGGCTTATTGCATTTACTGCCTCAAACTCTTGAAGCATTTTCATGCATTTATTAGTCGCAAGAACTGCAGAATTACAGCGTGCCAAGGGTCATTTGCAGCATCTCAGCCAGAAACAGTTTAATTTTGGTATCTATATTTGTGAAAAATTCTCATCTACAGACAATAGTACAATACGTCAATACTAACTAGAATTCACGTGAACACACAGGCAGCCATACACAGGATCCGCAGCAGCTATAGGACCACTAAAAAGTCCCTGAAAAATCTTGTTTTTGTATAACAAGAGCAGCAAATACATTAGCAATTTAACCTGAGAACCCTGAAATGAGCAAAACAAACGAAAACATAAGTATGACAGTATGCAATGCAAGCGGCCAAGCTGGTACGAAGAGGTTGGCAAGTGCAGGAGACCTTTTTTAGATGAAGTGGAGGAGACTTTGAAACTCGAAAGGCAGAACCATTAAATCGCAATGGAAGAATCTCACACATGTGGATGGAAAAGACTGGGCTTGCGGACAAGAGAGGCGTCAAGACGTTGATGAAAAACCACAGCGACCTCTGGGCAAACACAAATGCTCTCCATGCAATGATGCAATGCAATGCAATGCGTCCTGTCATAGCTTGCTAGCCAGTAGCCTGGTACTAGCGTCAGCAGCGGTGAGACTGTGACGAGAGCTGCAGCCTGCATGCACAACGCATTGCATTGCGTGCCGTGGATTTTGTTGGTGTAATTATTTTTCCATCGAATCCAACCAAAAGAGGCAGAGGCCTGTTCACCATGTGAAGGCCGCTTGTTCTTTCTTGCTTGCCCCGTTCGTCAGTTTGGTGAGTGCTCGTGAGCCATGGCCATGGCTGTATGCTGTGCTGTCGAGCTTGGATCCCGGAGAGAGGAGATGATGCCTGGATCCATGGTGAAAACCCTCACGCTGTTAGGTTAACTTTCTGTGTTTTTTCTTAACCATCTTTCCTCTGCAGAATCATGCAGCTCAGGTGAATTCTCCCTAGCTTTCAGAAGCTTACTTGAACACTTGATACTCCCCACTTTCTGGATTTGGTCTTAATATATTTTTATTCAGACTTTGGCATGAAACATATCAAATGACAGGATAGAAAACATATCAAGCTGGAAGTTTGGCAGTTCAAGAGTTGGACACATGAACTGGATGCCACAAATGGAGCACTGAAAGCCTTACACTAGAATGTCAAATCAGTTAGGCACCTCACAGATACAACCAATCAGTGGCAACCAACAGGCAGGCACTTGAAGATTGTTGAAGCAATGGTGCTTGCCCTGTTGCTTGCAATGTGAACTCCACCTGCCTTCACAGAATGCAACTCCCAGGTCTACCATGTAAACAATCACCTTTTGGCAACTTTCCAGACGATCAGTGACCACCAAACTTGGCACACAAAAAGTTGGCATCTTTGCACATCTTCCAATAGCTAAGCACTTGATTAGCCACTTTTTTCAGAATAGAATACGGATACACGTACCAGTATTAGGCAGGCTACACACACCAACAGCTTAATTAATTGAATTCAACTTAACAATCAGCTCCAACAAACAGGTTGAAGACATGGGAGAAACAAAACTATTTGACAAACATGAGCCACAACCAAATAGGCCTGTTTCTCTTCAGAAACTTGACCACACTCCTCTCCCAAGAACCAGACCAACATCTCTGAGGAAGAGAACAAATTCACATGTCAACCACTTACCTAGAAGTTAATAACCTGAAGGTGAAACTAAACCAAAACCAAGAAAAGGAACAAAAAAAATAGGTGTAAACTAATTTACTGCAAGCACAATACAGGTGTCAAAGGGTTGTTAGGGCTTGGATAGAAACTTATTTTTCCTATGGACAGTTTGGGTTTTTCCCAGGCCCTCCATAGTAGAAGTATGTGCCCCAGTCACCATTGTTGCCATTCTGCACATCATAGCAGTTGGATTGCTCAGTGAATGACCCAACACCACTTGGTGCCTTAAGATTGTTGGATGAATCCACCACTTGTATGTTCTTGAAGTAACTGGACTTGCCAAACCCTTCCTCAGGGAAGTGGCCACTGCCCATCTGTGTGGAGGTGTGGCTGCCATCAGGCTCCGAGTTCACCACCTCACCACCCCACTCTATCATGGATGCACTGTCTGCCAAGTAGGAGAAGAGGAAGGATGGCCAGTAGCCTAAAACATAGTCATTACCAAACTGCAACCACCAATTGCCCTCCTTTGGGTCCTACAAACCACAATCCACAGGCATATTTAGGAGATAGGATAATGATAACTTGATAAGGGAATATAGTAGGCACCTTTTAGTGCGATCATGCAGGCGCAAAATAAAGTTTTTTCTGTTCATTATATTCCATTATGAAAAGGCTCTGCCCTTTGGTGAAAATGACTTGCAAACTATTTTAGCTTCACAGCTTACTTTTCGAAATACACGGGGAGCAAGATCTCGCTGGTTATGCAAGTGGTGGTATGGCAACATAATGCACATGGTAATGACACCGGGCAAGAGTACGAACAAGTGTTAAATTTTTTAACAGCAGAAACATGCTCTCTAAGAGAATATTCCTGTGAAGATTTGTTCAAATGGCAAATCATTAGTGTTAGCATTAGCAGGCATAAACCCGGCACGTGTGTGGGGGGACACCTGTGAATGTGTCCACAAACAGACCAGAGCCACAGTAGTAGCCTTGACTAGAGCCCTGAAGGTGCCTCAAGAAAGAGGTGGGCATGGATTCTCTGGCACCATTCATGAATTTCGTGGTGTGTATGCTGGCATGTGAAGGGTTCTTGGATTTTTACCTTCCAGACCAAAATATTGATATCATACTGGGAACCACCATAGTTGGAGAGTGGGAAGATGCTGGCGCCCATGGCTATCTGATTGTTAATCTGAATGAATCCTGAGCAGAGTAGATTGTAGCATCCTGTTGCTTGATATGCATCACTCTACAGTGCTCAGAAGCAATACCAAAACCAGTAAGATTAGGCTAATCTACAATTTAATAACAAGAAGATAGGGAATGTAGATCTAAATATACATGGGACAAAAAACGCTAAAAAATAATTAGCTTGAAGATTGAAAGGAATGTGATGTTTATCTTACGGTCCAGTAGGTGAAGAGCCTAGTGTTGTTGTCCCCATACAGATCTGGGCTTACCTGCAATTATGTAGAGAGAATAAAGACATAAGCCACACTGGAAGAGAGTACTGCATTAATTTACTCCACCATTACAACATTCTTAGTCCTAAAAAGAAAGAAAAAGATCTATGGCTCCTAAAATGAAAGGTTTCTTCAGTAGTGAATAGATCATTATAGCAACACAGAAGGAATTAGTAACGCATGCAAGGGGAGAATGGCCTTCATAATTGGGAAGAACAAAATGGAAGCTGCAAACAAAGCATTCAATAGAGCTTTTGACTAAGTGGGTTTTCCTTGTATGTCTCACTCTCACCTGCCATCCTGCTTCAATACTGTTGAGGTCCTGCCCAAAGGAACCACCTAAGATCCAGAGCTGGGACAGGCTGAACTCATTTGCCTGTTCAATCCTTGGCTGCCACACATTGATGGTAGCCTTAGCTCCATAGTACTTATCCCCCTCCACATATGCTATTGCATGCTGTACCATGGAAAGAGCAACCAAGATTAAATCAGCAATCAAAGAACATGCCAGCATTATAACCAAGCTGGTTCTTGAATCAGTGGAATGGAACACTCTGCTCTACCTGATGGCCACTCTCATTGAGCATATCAGGGTCGACAGACATGGGGTTTGCGATGCTCCTGTGCTTCTTCTTGCCATATCTCCTGATGGAGCTGGCCCTCAGGACATCCTCCTTCTTGGTCCTCCTGATTGGTATGGTGTTCTCTGGGCATTTGCCATTCTGATGCCACATTTGGGTGATTGTCTGGGTGTTCTGCTGTGATGCAACCTTGGACTCATCATACAGGCCTTCTGGGTGGTAAGCAGGCCTCATCTGAAAGGCGACGATGGTGCACCATTGAGTGTTATCATAATATGTGTGGAAGCACTTACCCTACTGTAAAAAGGACAGTGATGATTCTGGAGAGAGAGGAACCTGGATAGTGTGGTTCTTGAGGAAAGGGTGATCAAAGGCAGGCTGGTTGGAGATGTGCACACAGTCTACGATGTCTCCATCTGGACTCTGTTGATTTCTCAGTATCAGTTATTGCAATCAAGGAGAGAAAACGAGATAACATTAAGATAAATTCAGGGCAGGAATGATTCTCGAGACAAAGGGAAACAATTCTCATCAGTCATCAGCAGAACTGTAAAAGAAGGGAAGGAAAGAAAAAATTCTGGGATTTCATATCAAAGCAATGAAACTTGAGAAGTTGAGATGAATGAGAACATTCATGTAGGAGACTGTCCGTAATATTTTGAAGAAGAAATCTGAGGAACAGGAGCAAAAGCTACTAATGGTTCGGAAAATAACTCCAATTCATCTACAAAGGAAAGCGAGCAAAAGCAAGCATTTTCCCCCCAGCTTGAAGCCCAGAGAACTAAAGAAGCACGGGCACCCATAAAATTTCTCCAAAAGCGAGTCTTTTCGTCCATCACCGAAAGAAATCAATGCATGGTCCATGAGAGACACAGTCAATTCCTCTCTTCCAAAGCGAAACGGACCAGGCAAAGCAGCTCATCACCAGGCTCGCACAAAACCCATCAAAAGGGCGTATTTTTCTTCAACTTCCACACCAAATGCACCGCCTTTCCACCATGGATTCACCTCCAGCGACCAAAGCAAAGCGAAAATCTTTGGCAACGAAAAAAGAAACGCGAGACATTGAATGCGCGAAATGTTGGTGGTGGGAGACGGTAACGGTAGGGGAGGGACGGGTGGACACCGGCCGTACCTCGATGCTGGCGAGGGGCGCCTTGTTGAGCCGCCTGAGGTGGTT
>KE371385.1:295754-309566 GCA_000418225.1 Zizania latifolia | reverse complement strand
AGAGGTATGACTTGGGACCTGTGGCAACCCCAGTACCCCACCCTAACCCCAGCCTCTATGGCGCCCGCCATGTCCATCGCAGTGGTCGCAACAGACACTTGCGCAAAAAATGCCACGACGATATATCGACAATATGGCAACGCCATAACAACTATGCTGATAACAGTGCATGGTATCTGGAAAAGGGAAATTCTAACTGTGACCTTCCTCAGCATTCATGCTACACATTGCATTATCACCTAACATTAAAATTCTTCAAGTAAGTTCACCCAAAAACTGTTTGTAGAACACTTAGACCTAACATTTATAGCATGGAAAACTAAACAAACACCACTGCAAAAGCTCCTCTCGAATGTCTGGTACAAGAAATCAAATCTCCCTATCTCTGAGATTTCAATTTGGAGCATTACCGTTTAATAGTACTCTTATCACTAACAATGTAGACATAGCCAAGCTATACCACAAAAAAAACTACCTTGTATCATTCGGCATTGGTGGAATTCGCCATGGCAAACATGACAAAATGTAAAGTACTGCCAAAGTTACTTGCTTCATTTAGAATTTCAATGACAAATGACAATACATATCTAGGGAGACTACCAATACTCAAGATTAAACTAAACCTCAGATCATTGTGAATAATCTTACTTTCAGGAAACAAAATCTGATCAAGTCTCAGTAAGCAACTTCTCTTCAGTTGCAGAGGTAGATTTAACACCTTACATCACTAAAAGCATTCCTACTTAAGATTAAACAAAACTCCATAGCTGTCAAGGAATCGAAGTCAGTCACAAAATCGAAGCTTACACGAAACCTTCACTTCAGGCCACGAGAGTGCTCGCGGTGGTGGACTCATACTTCCAGGAGGCGGGGATCTTCTTGATGAGGCGGTACTAGCGGGTGAGGCGGTGCACCCTGCTCTCGACGAGGATGAGGCGGAACTTAGTGTCCTTGTCCTTCCTGTTCCTCTCCAGGTGCTTCCTCATCGCCACAGACTTCTTGATTAGGAAGTAGAGGTCCTCGGGCAACTCCGGCGCCAGCCTGCGGGACTTGAGCACGCGGAGGATCTTGCCGCCGGTGACGCTCTGGGCGAGCGGGACGGCGTGGGCGTCGCGGAGCATCACGCCGATCTGCGACGGAAGATGGCCCTTCTTGGCGGCGCGCACGATCGTCTCCTCCACCTCCGACGCGGACGTCTTGACCCAGCCGGGCGCGGTGCGCTTGTAGGGCGCCACCGAGCAGGACATGCTCTTCCCGCTGCTGTGCATTCGTCCCATGGCGACGAACGGCTGCGTCGAGCGGCGGTGAAGAGCGCGAGAGGCGGCTGCAGCGGTGACGGTGGCGGCGGCTGCGGCGGTGACGGTGGTGGGGCCAGAGGATGGAAATGTTAGCCCAGCCCAATAAAAGCCTAGTACGTAATGATTTGGAATATATCCACTTCCATTTTGGTAAATGGTAGGATGGTAATTTTATTATCAAGAATTTGATCGATGTGAGTTTAGATTTAATTTATGTTCATGTGTATTTAAATTTATGTCCATATGATTAGATATTCATGTCAGGTTGGCTCACGTATGAGGTAGTTTAAAATTCACGGAGAGTTTACCGATTATCCTTGTTTCATATTCTATTTTTGTTTTAGATTCTGCTTCGGTTTCTACTATAACTTTTGCTACTATAAATCTATGGAGTTTCCTTGGATTTTAGGTATCTAACGGATTGAGTCACGTGTTTATTTTAAAACTTATGGGTTTTAAAGTGTAGGTTCGAGAGTGTTTAGCAGGGTTATTTCGTGTACAGATTTTTACTGAGCGTGCAGAATTTAGACATGTTGTCATGTCCAGTAAATACCGGATCGACGGCTAGATTATCTTTGAAAGTACGTCTTATACATGCCCAAAAACCACGTGCACAAGGGCACAACCATGATAGCAAGATTCAGGGCTCCGTTTTGGAAGAGAAAAGAAACCAGGCCTCAAAGAGGAAATAAAGACGAAACATCTAATCGTGTGAGCATGCACGCTGGGTTAAAGAGAGATTTAAGTGACTAATGACGATGCAGCTTTTTCCGAAAAGCTACTCTGAACTAACAACAGTTTGGATTGTGTGGTTCAAGTGAGCACAAAACTCGTGCATCAACTCGCTCACTTTAACCTTACGATGTTTTTACCATAGTTTAGTTTTCCTCCCTCTAGAGAAGATTGAGTGCGTCACACGGTGTACATGCAAAGATTGCATCCCTAAACAAATAAATAATTTAAATATTCTCTTCTAGTAATTTTGTTAACTCTAATTTTTAGTCGCTCGGATAATATTACTTGGTTAATGTGAGCCTATCAATTACGCATACATTATCGTAAGAAGGATTTTACGTTTGTGAAATAAAATCATCTGATTTACCCTCTAAACTTTTTTATGTCTGGTTTACCCCTCAATTACGGACATTTTTCATATCCTTAACTTTTTAAAACCTGACGATTTACCGCCAGATTGAATACAACCGGTTTTTTTATCCTACGTGGTGTCCGACGTGGCAATAAAAATCATTATGTAGTGGTAAGGGCTACATGTCAGCCCCTCCCCTTGTTCCTCCTCTAATTAACCAAGAGCTGCCTACAACTCTACAAGCAGAGAGGGAACTCGAGCCAATGAGGAAGAAGAGGGGAGAGGCTGACCGGTGGGTCCCACTACCATATATGTCCTTCTTTGCCACGCTGGATGCCATGTAGGACTAAAGCTGCCTTGTATTCGATCAGGGTAATTCGCACGGATTAAAAAGTTGAGAGTAAAAATGTTTGTTATTACAGTAACGAGGATAAATGAAAGAAGACAAGAGTAGAGACTTTCGTCCAATTCTCCTCTCAAGCGTAAAAAAAGAGAATCGATTCAACCTATTGATTTGAGAAACTATGTCAAAAATTATTTGGCTGAGATTCGACTGATTCTGCACAGAATCAGTTTCAAGAATACACACGAAACACATTTTAGAGGGTACATCTGATTTTTTTTCTAAAAGAAAAAAAATAAAGACCAATATCGGGAACAGCGTAGTTTAGGTTCGTAGACAGAATACACTTTTGTAACTATCAAGCATTCTAGCGATCCAGTTCTTCACTTCTTCCCATAAAAAAAAGGAACCACCTTATCTGCATTTTTGGATACGGTCATAGGCTTTTTGATGATCTACTTCTATACTTGCCTCTGCCACCAATAAGCTTTTTCCGATTTTATATTTTTAGAAGGCAAAAGGAAGTTAGGGTTAGCTGTTAGGCTCATGCATTTCTCAAATCTACTACGACACTTACAGGTTTGTTTCAGGTTGAAATAACCCAGCTTATTAATTTAAAGTATAAACAAATAGATAGTTTATTAAGTTAATTTATTATAACAGTAGTTTTTCAGTTTTGCACTAGGTGAAAATTACCTACTGCTATTTTATACACAAATCCTGATCCTTTCCTCCTCTGAATATTTCATTTCGAGACATTACAATGTTTTGCATCTAAACACAATAGCTTTTTTCTATAAGTTATTATAAGACAACTTACTATAACATCTATCTATAAACTAGATTATAATAATCTTAAACTAAAAAAAATAGTGCCTTAGTCTGTCAAGTACTAATATTTTTCAGTACAGAACCATGGCTAATCTTGAGTGATATTTGTCTTTGACATTAACTCATGGGCATACAGGCTTCACAGAAACGTGTAGTACTGTTTTATTTTAATAGTCCTACTTTTTTTTCTTTGAGAGGACTGTTTCAATATTATAGCAGACTAGCAGTACTATCAAGTCTTAGAATTAGGCAGCACTGCAATATGACATGCATCCTTGTTTCTCCAATCAATTAATGAACTCTGGGACAGGATAACAGGACCATTATCAATGAGCTGACTTATTTGGCCATAGCTTGTATTTTAAGTTTCTAATCTATTTTTAAATTATATAGTTACTGAGTTTCTAATCTATTTTTAGATTGTATAGTTACTAAGTTTTATAATATAGAAAAAAATCTAAATTGTTTGATAAACTAGAGATTCTGAACATAGCCACGGCTGTTAAAAGCTCTTTGAAACCGAGCTAATGTGCCTTTCATCTCCTACCACCCTCACCCTCCTGCCATGGTGATTGATGCTTATCTGAATCTCCTTTTACCATCTGAAATTCTGAACATAGAATACTCCTACCTTTACAAAGTTGTTAGGCTAACTTGTTAGCCTTTCTCAGGATTGTGTGGGTTCCTCAACAGTTGTCACTTTTGACTCATCTCCAAACTCATCATAATCTCAACTTTTCATGGTCAACAAAGCTGTTTATCCCAAATGGAGCCCACTTAGAATTCCAGATAACTAATTAATGCTGTGGATAATTTGATAAGGCATCACATCAATCTTGTTTAGAACACAGTTTTTTGCCATGTAGCCAATGTTCATTTCGACGGAATACCATAGACTATGCCAAAAAGGCAAAAATATTGTGGAGCTGATAGAGAGAGGAAGAAAAGAAAGATTTCTTGAACCCTAAATATGATGACCAAATCCTCTCCACAAGTTCTCCATGGATGGAGATGGACCCCTTGTCCGGCTCAGGCAATACGAGCTGGCAGGCCTGCAAGTCTCAAGATGTGGACCAAAGGTGGCATTGCCTTCTAGCCATCTAGCAAGTGAGAATATTATCAGGCAGCATGTGGTGATCATCTCTTGCATGCTCTACACTACACAGCAATTGTATTTTCCTTTACCTCAAAAAAGGAAGACTGCAATTAGCAACAATGGAGATGGAGTCAGTGTGAGAGATAACAATATATCATGTATGCAGTGTGGGGTTGCCAGATGCCAGCTGAGTAAGCTGAAGTGGTGTGATGGGAGGATCAACTGATTATGGGGCAGTATCCATGAAGTAGTTGGCAAATACAATTGCTGGCATGTCTGTCCTTTGATACAACCTCCAAATATTATACTGCAACTAGTAGAGATGTATCATGGATGTCCACTTCATAGGTGTCATGTGCTAAACTCTTTAGGACACAGTTCCAGCTCCCAGTTTGGGTCATGTGATTCACACAGCTTAGGCACTTTGCTTTTGCCATCCTGCTTTATGCCTGATTAACTAACAGCACAATCTCTGAAGATATGAAAAAACAAACCTGCTTTGGCTTCATGGATCATGGTGTATTGGTGTACAGCAACAATACAGGAATGGCTCTTTGTTGGATGCCAAGGTGACTAAGCTAGGTTGCATCAGGGAAGCAAATGTAGCAGATTGCACCTGATCATCCTAAAAGGAACCCTCTTTCATCCAAAAAAGGAAACCATCTTCTTTTCCAAAAAAGAAAAGAGAAACCCTCTAGATTCACAAGCTAGAAAGTTACATACAGCTCGGGCATAATCCACAGATGATCCCATCACATTCAATTTTTCTTGACTACCAACTATATTCCATATTGTTGCATACAAAAAGAACCAAAGCAATGTACCCTCTATAGTCTATAGAATTTACACGGCAAGAAAGCATTTCAGGTATCAACAGCATTTAGGGAGATGGATTTTGTTCTTGGGAGATTTGTTGGCAGCTGAGCTCCAGTGTAGTAACTCCTGGCTGTAAACACGCAATCTGGACTGCTCTTTGCATCAACCTCACAATGCCAGGCCCTTTGGGTTCTTGGATTAGGGTGACTGCTAGGACATGCTTGATTATTAATGTCAGGGTGATCATCTGTGTTTCTAGTGCCTGTACCTCGCTCGCAGGTTGGTACGCGGAAATTGTGGTTCTTTCCAATATGGAAAGATTGTAACTTGTTCAGTGAAGGCTTCATCCGTCTTTCTCCATTCAAGTTGTCAAAGTCCAGAGATGGATGAATAGCTCTCCCTAACTGCACCATTTTTCGTGCTTTGTATTTGGCGATCTTTACTTCATGCTTCATGTCAAACCCTTTTGTTTGTTGGCTAGTGTCATACTCGTAGTGGTGAGATGAGCAAGACTGTTCCTGGAATGAACTAAAGCAAAGCTGATCAGAAGGACCTCTTCTACCGATCTGTACAAACCCATTACTATGTATGGCCTCCTTGTCTTTGATATGTTGCTCTGTTTGGCCAGCTCCATCATCAGAGCTGCCTCCAGAGTCCTGCAAATCAGACTGCTCTCCATTGGCTTGGAATGTAATCTCTTCAAATCGCCCATGAAGCTCTGCACATTGGCAACCTCGGGCAGCTGACGACATGTACGCATAAAGTGAACCACATGACGATACATTTGATTTGCAGTTATGACAATATGTAGTATCTGGAGCTTCTTCTATGCCTGGACCAGGCCTCCAATCTGGTACCAGTGCACTAACCTCACCATCGATCATCTCAGCAATTCGAGTAACCTCATGGTCAGTTATGTCTAGCTCGGCTACCATCTCAGTTGCGACGCTCAATGCAGTATCAGCCTCTATGTCAAAAGGAAAATAGATGTTCCGTATGTGCCCTGCAATGTGAGAAATTAGATTTCACAGAATATCCAAATTCTTTACACTGAATTCAACATAAGAGTTTAAGGCATTTCACATTGTGCATACCATCGTTATCTGCAATCCGTAGTCTGAGGAAGATACCTCCATCACTTTTTCTTCCTTTGATTGTGATATCCACATTGCCAAGAGGCTCATCTTCATGCCCATTGAACAGGTCAATTCCATCAGCCTTAATGTCATCATCTTCACAATCCCATCTATCTTCTGTCGGTGCATCCTCGTCAATGCATTCAGACAAACCGTTACTCATCATGGAGCCATTACTATAAGTGTGTTCTAAATAAGGCTGCCGCAGATAGTTCATCAGGCTGTACTCCCCGTCCCTTAGACAAAAAACCACATCATCGGCCTGTAGGAATGGATCCATGAGCAGCTCTCTCGCTGAGAGTCTCCGGGATGCAGTGGCCAGGCATTTCTCGACAAATTGCCTCACCGTCAGATCTTTAACCTTGTACAATGCTTCCGGCTTAGTACCCTGCCAACCAAAACACAAGCTTAAATCAGCAAAACCATTTCGAACTAGCCATACGCCAAGAATCACAAGTGCCACAAACATTAAAAGGATCCAAGAGGCAATTCTTACAGAGATCACTTTCTTATAGATCTGCACAGGGTGCGTGCACTCGCTGTATGGGTATTCAAAGGTGACCATCTCGAGAACGCACATCCCAAACGAATAAATGTCCACCAGCTCGTTATACTCCTCCTCGTACACCTCCGGCGCCATGAACTCCGGCGTGCCTAACCAAACAATCCGACACCTCCACCCCCATCAAATTTCAACAAAACTATTGCTAATTGGGATCAGGGCACACTCCATTAACCTAGCTAACTAATCAGACAGCTTACCAACGCAGTGGACGGCGTGCGACTTGCGGAGGATGGCGGCAAGGCCAAGGTCACCGACCTTGACCTCGCCCTGGTTGCCATTCACGAAGACGTTGTCACACTTGAGGTCCCGGTGGATGATGGGCGGATCGTGGCTGTGCAAGTACAGCAGCCCACTTAGGATTTGCCGGCACCAGTGCTTCACCGCCCAAATGTTCACCCTCCTGTGCTTTTGCCTATACCTAAGCACCAACACACCAGCAAATCGCAGCAAGTTAATCCAAGAACCAATCAATGAATCAAACACACATAAAAGAAGTTATTCCCTTTTGCAACTGGGCAGAAAAGAGCTGCCTTTTTCGAGATTGGGCAGAAAAGGGAACAGCTTTGAGGCAGGCGTGCGTCACAACAAGGGAAAGGAGGATGGACGAGGCTGTGCTTTGCTTACTGCCGGAGCGTGCCGGAGGTGAACATCTCGGTGATGAAGTTGATGTTGCGGCGGGAGACGTCGACCCAGGAGGTGTGGAACTTCATGATGTTGGGGTGCTTGAGCGTCTTGAGGAGGTGGATCTCGCAGTAGAGACGCTCCAGGTCCTCGGGGCTCTGCAGGAAGTCGTGCAGCTTCACCTGGTTCCACGCCACCTCCATCCCCTGGTACTCGTCGAACGCCCTGTACCTGCAGCCACCGCACATCTCCTCGCGTCAGGGTGACGAGCGAAAGGAAGAAGAAGAAGCAAGCATCCGGCGGGCGACGGGATCTTACACGGTCTTGGACGCGCCCTTGCCAAGAACGTCGTTGTACTGCGACGGCGGCGAGCGGAGGGGAGAAGCAAGGAAGCAAATGGATTAGCAATCTGGTAATCAGAGAGAGAATCGAGAAACGGCGCCGGAGCTTGCTCGGCGAGGGGAGCGGCGGTATGGTAAGGTACCGTACCCGTCCGTACCGACCGGTCGGATCAACCTCCGCGTACTCCGGGCAGTCGCCGGCGTTGGCCCTGGCGCCCATCATTCTAGCTCAGCCTCCCCCTGCAGCTGCAGCTCCCAGTTTCTTGCCGCGCTAAGTGCTGTGCTGATTGGGAGAGTGGATAGGGACTGAGGAGGAAGAAGAGGAGAGGATTGATGGAGGAGAGAGAGACCTGTTTAGGGAGATGTGGGCACACATGGTGTGTAGGCAGATAGAGAGATTGGAGATGATGGGGCTGATTAAGATTTAAAGATCGATGTGCACGAGATGTGTCATAGAAAAAGCCAGATCAAAATTATGATTTTACTGTTCTTTTACCTGAGATTTACTCGTTCTATCACATAACATAAAAGAAATTATATCTAGGCTTTTATGATATATCCGTTATCTTTTAAATAGAATATCAACCATTAGTTAAAAACAATAAAATAATATATTACCTCTTAGACGGTAAGGTATCAATTTCTTTTAGCCATAATCGTTAGATCAGCTTCTTTTAATTGTAAGCATTAGATTTATAAAAATAAATTATACTTATTAATTTTATGTACTTGAAATTTGCATTATATCTTTGTTTTAAAGATCAAGGTAAAGAAAAAGATTATGACAACCTCATTTAATGAAAGGTGTGTAGAAAGCATTAATATGGTGAGGATATGATCGGAATAAAATTGAATAAAGAATGGTTTATAACACAAGTAGATGCTATAGTATTTTATACTGTATTTTGTAATAAAATCTGAATACTTTTATCTTTTGTTATGGGACATATCTTATTTAACCAAGGATGAAAACGATTGCTGGCTCCAAGTAATTGTTTCAGCCGGAGGAAACTAACGGGCTCTTGTTACATCTGCGGCTTAAAAGTTATCAAAATTTAAATTTTAAAACCTGATTTTAAGATATTATTTAGATTTTTCATCACATTTTTACAATTTTGACATTAAAGCTATTATAAATAAAAATATAAAAGCAAAAATACAGGATAAAACTTTTTCCAATGGACCAAAAATCACATCAAGCGACTTGTAACTATGACATCAGCAATGCTGTATTTTTTATGTTTTCACTTGAAAGGATAAGAAACAAAATATAAGCTCTCTGTCTAAAAACTTACTTATAAAATAAAGTCAATAATTTATTGGCGACAATAAAAGATTGAAGTATTCTTATTAATAAAAAATAGTATTATAAAATAATAACTAAATTATATATAAATACATGTAATGTAAGAGATATTGAAAGAATAAACCTTTTAATTTATAAACCAAAGATAAGTATAATTATAGAAATAAAGCCTTTTTAAGTTTAAATTGTATAAATGAAGTTTTTTAGTTGCGAAATCGATCATGAAAACCCAAAGAGTATAAATTATTGTGGGTCCTTTCTTGCTGTCCTCTTGTCTGTACGTAGCAAATATGCTCCTAACTTCAAGAAGAAAAAAAGAAAAAACCAGCTTTTTTCAGCATTTGGGGAGGTCACTTCATTTGTCTGCCCCTCGATGGCGAAACCCCGATAAATGCTATGCTCCCCCCAGCAAACACACCTGGGCCATGTGGTTGGGTACATGGTGGTCCATTCATCCCCAATACAAAACTGACGCAATATATGCCTCTTTAGTGGGTTGTTATGCATGCCCATGTTCCACAATTTTGATTTTGCGATTCGTACATTCGATCCGATCTCCAATGATGCAAATGCACTAGCCGAGCTAAAGTTGCATTTTGAGAGACAAGAGTACCATTCAGACGTTAAACTTTGTGTCATTATATTTAGTCCACAATAATTTTTTGTTTTTGCTAGAGATTGTGAGAATCTTTTCAGCTGGTAATATATTAAGGAGTAGATGTGTTTGGAGAGTTTTGAAATACGAAAAATTTAGATGTTGTTTAGGGGTTTTTAACTGCTACAAGTATCTAGTAGCAGGGATAACAATTTTATCCGTTAGGTTTTTATGAAATATGTGAGTTTTAGACCCGTTAGGCGTAGAATCTTCTACAAACAAGGGTAAAATTACTTCAGTTTCAGCTCATCTCCTTTTGGAGCTGAAATTTCAGCTTATCTCAACTTTGATGCACAATCTTTTGGATTCTCCTTATCGAAACTTTGGTGATGATAAATTATTAAATCTTTCTATCTATTTTAACATCCCTAGCATAATTTTGTTCAATGAAAAATTACTGTTGCTAAAAACATGGCGATATAGGTGAAATGTTAAAATCCGTAGAGCTGGATGAGAAACATGGCCATAAAAATTCTAAACTTATTAGCTTCTTTCTATTGTTCGGTTTTTTTATGTTTGTAAACCGAATCAAAACCAAAAACCAAATTTATTTAAAATAAAAACCAATTATAAAAAACTAAAAAATGTAAAAAAATCGTTTTGTTGCACTACGAACCGGTTGAGATGTTCATTTCCAGTTTATTTATGCTCACCCCTAATAACAAGAACAGAAAAACACCAACTTTTAGAGGGGTGGACAACCAGATTCGATAAGAAATTTGATAATTTGTTACCGTAAAAAATATCTTTGTTTTTTTCATTCTAACCTATATGTCATTGTTTTAAAGTGATATTATAATTCATTACAAATTAATTTTTTATGCCGGCAGGCTAGCCAGTTGCGTCGACTGTAATCTGGCATAACGATCCAGTGGTTGGGGATTTGAGATCATCTGTAGTTGGCCTCGCTGACTGTATATGACAATCGTCTTCTCTGCACCGTCCGATCGAGATCCGACTGGTGTCGGAGAGATGCTTCATGTATAGTGGAATCAATCTCATAATAATCGGAGGAGGCTCTATATCATCAGATCCGCATTGGATGGCGTGAATTGCAGAGAACAGTCGGGGTCGTGACGTCAGGGAGTTGGATCCGTGGCTGGGATCCTCTACCACGGGGCAGGCCGTCCACGCGCGTCCACCCGGCGGAAACCCAGAGCCTAGCGACTAGCGTGGCTGTGGCGGCGTGGGGTGCGTGCGCGACGGGGGCAGCGCGCACATGCGGCACTCGTGGCCACACGCTGCCCCGCCCGGCTCGGCGCGCGCGGTACACGGCCCCTGTACGGAGATCCGGAAGCCTGTAGCCCTGTACGGCATCTCAAACAAATGGAAACAATCTCGCCGCCTCGGAAACAGAGAAAAAAAAAGCAGAGGGAACCCGCGCACGCGACGTGCCTGGCGCCCCTGTATTTGCACGGTAAAAAAACGGACCGGACGTCACGGCGTGTCCGGTGCCCTGTATTTGCATAGTAAACAAACCAGAGACCAACAGGAAAGAATTGGGACCGGAGTTTGGCACGGTTCAAATTGAATAAATACTATATGAGAAAATATCAGATAAATATTTTTTATATATTCCATTGAAAGCTAAGAAGAAAAGAAAGTTAATATACAAATACCACTTGATGTTACATATTTATTAACAATAACTCTATTCGTGCAAATATGTGACATATCGTACTTGTAATAGAGCAGTGAAGTCTACTTGCAGCCCATAGGTGCAAATGCACTCTTTAAAAAAAATAGTTATTACCTTGTATTTTGGCTTTGTCTATACCTACTTAACTCAATATAGTACAATTTATTTATTTAATTCCGTATTTACTCTATTTTACTCTAGATTTACTACTCATTATAATTATTATGTCTAATTAAAGAATTTGACATATACCTATTACACCTAATTAAAGAAATTACTATTTAATTTCATATCTTCTCTATTTTACTGTAACTCGATGGCGCTCATTCTAATTCATACTAAACAATATCCACTTGTAATGTTGTCTTCACGTACACGATGAATGGAAGTATGGAACCATACAGCCCACAAATCCGCAGCCGTACCAAAGCTGCTTCCTCGTGCACCGCTCCGTCGACCCCTTAATCTCCCTTTCACTTGTTCTTGCATGCAACTCTGCAGGCAATGGCTTGTTTCTGTGGAGCTAAGCAAGCACGGCGGATGGGCGTGATTGGGATGGAGCAGTGGTCAATAACTGCGGCCGGTGGGGCTCGGAGGCGAGGGAGGGAGAAGAAGCTCGAGCTAGATAGCGGACGAGAAGCCAACCGCGCGCACATGGCGGACGCCGGACGACGACGACGACGGTGGGGTCCACCGCCCGACTGATTGGTGGACCGGTTTCGTCTGATCGTCTGTGCAGACTCTATTCCTCCTGTCATCCTGTGTTTTCTTAGAGTAAGTTGCATACTGCACCAGCTACAGTATATATTGTTTAATTTTATATCAGTTTTAACACACATTTTTTATTTTACCTTATAGAAGTTAAAATGCTATAATAATGTATTGTTTCGTACAATTGCTATAGTAAATTACTGTAAAATATTACTCATTCCATCTTATAATATAGCAATCTAGTATGAGATATTTCATAATATAACGAATCTAGACAGTGTCACTATCCAGGTTTATTGTACTATGAAATATCTCATTCGATACTAGATTACTATATTATGGGACGGATGTTCTATATTATTAGAACATGGTATGGTTCGGAGGTGAAGTTTTTTTTTTTTTTTGCGTTGTGGATGGTACGGGCGTTTGGTTGTTCCGGAAATAAGATAAAATTTGATGAGATGGGTGAGTGTGTGCTCGCACGTGGGAGTGTTTGGATCGCAGCACAACTTGCAGGTATTGTATTTGGCTAGGTGATTTTTATTTTCTGTCATCATAATTTGTGGAAACATTATGAGTTGAATCTATACACATGTATTGCTAGAAAATGGTTTTATTTTTTTCATCTTGACTTACATACTGACTCACATGTCATTATTACGAAAATCAACGCTAGGCCAGGAGTTTCATACATCAGATGTATCATGTATGGAACACAGTAACTGAGCTAGCTGAGGGAATTGACCAAGACGAGACGATTTCCCGGCGAGCTCACGCTGAGATCGACTTGAGGCAGCATTAGTCTGAACTCTGACGCCACAAGAACGCACGTGAGCTCTGACCGTTGTCTAGCAGCCGCTGAGGCGCCAACTGCTACACAGACCTCACTGTTTAGGCGATTTTCTTCTCATTTACAATCGTCTGAAACCATCTTTTCCAACATTTGGCGATCGTCAGATTGTATGGATTTGTTCTATATTTTTTTTAGAAGAAAGCCGCGGCTCTGGTTTTATTTAAAAGTATAGGTCACTCATTCTAATACTATTTTCGTCCAGCACGCTCAACCGAAACTATGCTTACATCTCGTTTCCACAGGATTTATTCTATTTCCTCCAATAAAAATAGAGGCACTGAGAAGACGTACAATCCCACCAAAGATTAACACGAGACATTAGATGTAGAGTAGAGATATTTTTATTAGATCCATATGTGTACAATATTTTTAATCCTACTTGCATACTTATAGAAACCCATCGAAAAAAACAAAAATTTATCTCTACCTATATTTTTAATCTCTTGTCATGGCAAGAGCATCCCTTGTTAGGCTTGTGCTGCGCAGACAAGGGCATAACCGCATAAGGCTCTAT
>KE371385.1:231653-244929 GCA_000418225.1 Zizania latifolia | reverse complement strand
AGCCCAGCGGCGGGCATCACCATAGCAGTAGTAGCAGCGGTGGGGGTGGGGGTTACCACAACCATCACCACCATGGCGGCCAGCAGCTGATTCGGAAAGGGGCCTCTAATCCGAAGAGCCCCGTCGTATGGAAGGCCGCTGACGAAATGATCGGCGTGCCGGTTCCAAGAAAAGCTCGGTCAGGTATGCGCAGGAAAAGCATGTTTTTTTCATCTCTAATGTTCTTCCCCACCGCTAATCTTGATTCTGCTGTTTTTTCCGCCGTTTTTCTGCAGCTTCTACCAAGCGGTCTTCACATGAATGGTCGGTCCACGGTGGTGTCGGCAGCGGCGCCGGAGACAGCTCGCAGATCCAGCGACCACCGTCACGGCCGATTTCTCCGGCGTCCGGCTCTACCACCGGACCTGCAAGGAAGAAGTCGGTGCGTGTTAGACCAGCGGCATCCATGTCTTCTCAGCTATTGTCGAGTTGCCGTCACTGATTTTTCTCACTGCTGTCATTTGTGTGTTGCAGAAACAAGTTGGTGGTGGTGGGAGCTCCAGCGCCCCCGGGCAAGCGCCAAAGCAGCGGCTGGCGGCACCATCCTCAGCTCCGCCGGCAGCGCCTCCACAGCCGCCTCCGCCGAAGATTTCAAAGTCCCCCTCTTTTATTCAAGAGGAGATCGAGGTCGCAGAAGTTCTTTTCGGCTTGAGGCAGTTCCCAGGCCCTCCGAAGCCAGTGGAGAACAACCACAAGCTGGAGCTCAGGGACGCCTCTGAGGCCAAGTCCGGTAACTCTTCGCCGGCCCCGTCGTCCTCCGCTGCCCGGCCATCAGATACTACCTCCCATGCTACTATAGGTGCGAGCCTCTTTTACTTTCTCTCCCAACGTTTTTTTCTTTGCCAATTTTTGTTTGGAGGGACTCATCGAATCTTTTGCTCTTTATTGCAGCGCCAAAGCGGAAGCGGCCACGGCTCGTCAAATACGACGAGGACAACCGGCCGGCGAGCCCGTCGAAGCCAGAGTTGGCAGAGCCGTCCTCGAGGCCGGAAGTGCTTCCGGCGTCAAGATCGGAGGCAAAGGCGTCGACGTTGTTGGCTGCTACAGAAAGTGGCACCACCACCGCTACCGCTGGTGCCCAACACGAGGCTTCGCGGGAGCCAGAGAAGAGGGACGACCATAGGAGCAGAGATTCAGAGCTCCTGGCCGGCGAGTCAGATCGCCGGGATCACCGGACGGAGAGCCGGCCGGAGCCGCCGCTGCAGCCACCTTCAGGCAAAGCGGAGAGTGAATCGGCGACGGTCGTCTCCGAGTCTAGAAACGGCGAGGCCACCACCGCGACAAAGATGTGGGTCCTTCTGGATTTTTATATTATTCGGTGTTGCGATAACCATTATTGTTTTTGGATTGTGCCGATCTGATTAAGTTATTAGTATATTCACTATTTGTGTGAACGATTTTTTTTCAGTGAGCTGGCATCCGATGGCCCTCGGCAAGAAAAGTTTTGCATTGATCTCATGGTGGGTATATGCTTTCTTGTGTGTGTGGTTTGTGTGGTTGAATTGGTCTTGCTGAATTTGTTGGGCGATGATTGAAAGCGACAATTTTTGCCGCAATTGTTGCTTGGTTTCTTCTCTCTTTTTCTTATCTTTTGGTCCCTTTGCTGACTTCTTTTCTTTGTAATTTTTGGTTCCAGGCTCCTCCTCCTGGGAAGCTATCTCCTGATAGAGATGGCGCTTCCGACCCTGATGTGGATAAGAAGGGATTGGATTCTGAGACAGACATGGTGCGCACTTCAGTTTCACCAATTCATTTGGTTTAGTTCACCAGCTGGATCATTGGATTTTTGGACTCTGATTGAACTTTTTTATCTGTCTTTTGGTTTGATGTTAGGTGAGGAGAGGAAATTCCGAAAAGAAAGATGGAGAGAGGGCACGGAGAGGGCTGGAGATCAATTTGGAGGATGATAAGGTGCAGAGGATTCCAGCAGAAGAGCTTGCTCCAAAGAAACTCACGCTGCAGTTGGATTTGGAGAAGCCTAGCGTTGGTGAGGAAAAATCCCCATCAGAAAGACGGCCGCAGCCGACATTGCAGCAGCAACAGCAGAAATCTTCTAAAAATGAGACAAAGCATGAGAAATCTGGTAAGGATTTTGCTTTGTTATTTGCAAATTTGGTTTTTTGGGGTTTTTCTTTTGGAAATGTGGCTTTTTTCTCATCCTCAATTCATCCTATCTTGCAGCAATGCCTGCTGTTACACCACCTATGCCAATACCTGTTGGAAGTTGGCTGGGGAGTTTTCCACCTTTTGGGTGAGTTTGCTTGGCTGATTGATGTGTTGTTACGCCCCTCTTTGCTCCCAAAAGAACTTGTGATCTAAAGCTTGCTGTTTCCTGTCTTCTCAGTTACCTTGGCCCAGTGCCGGGACTATCAGCAGCTGGTCTTCATCATCCTATGGACGTGAAGCCAGGGTCTTCCACCGGATTACAGGTTTGGTTTCTGATTCAGCCAGGGTGTGGTTCTCAGGTTCTGTACATTTGGACTCCTTTTCAAGCCTTTTTTTTTCTTGCAGCATGCTGCATTGCTTCCTCCACCGCCAGTACGCCCAAAGCGCTGTGCTACACATTGTTTCATTGCGCAGCAGATCCAGTACAATCAGCGAATTGCAAAGATGAACTCTTTCTGGCCACCAGCAGCTGCCGCGGCCGCCGCCAGTAGATCGGCGCCATTCTTTGGTCCTAGACCATTCAACATGGGTGTTGTGCCGCCAGCGGAGGCTGCTTCCCTTCTTGTGAACCCAATGCAGGGGAGCTACCCTGTTAGGGCCCATGCTCCACTGCAAGAATCCAAGGCTCCTTCAATGGCTACCCCTTCTTTCCAAGGGAGCCTATCAAAGGATAAAGCAGCACTGAACAATGCCGCTGTTGCTGAATCAAGCCAAAGGAAGCAACCTCTGGGTCATGAAGCACAACAGTCCAGCCCCGTCCCAACCATGCTGGTATGCGAATGTCTAGCATATGATATGTTTCTTTCTTGTTAAACTTTCGATTTTCTTACAGAAATCCCCTCCCCCTTTTTTCAGCAAGGCCCAGCATTCATCTTTCCATTCAACCAGCAGCATGCTGCAGCTGCAGCTGTGGCTGCTGCAAATGCTGCCAACCGAGTGGATGATACAAAACCTTCTGGAGGCAGTAATGCAATGCCACCGTCTGCCACTGCCCACACTTCAGCAGCAAACCCTGGCGCCGCGGCCATGAACTTGAGCTTTACCAACTTGCAACCAGATGCTCAGTTTTTGGCCATCATACAGAATGGCAGCTACACGTTCCCAGTTGCAGCTCATGCTGGAGGACCTCCATCCTATCGAGGGATGGCACCACCGGGGCCAGCTGTTCCGTTCTTCAATGGGCATGTTTACTCTTCTCACATGTTGCACCCATCACAACAGCAAGGGGCACCACCACAAAATCTTCAGAAAGCCCCAATGTCAAGCTTGTCCACTTCATCTCAGAAGCATCAGCCACAGCAATCTCAAGGTTTACTGGGATATTCACCGAATGCTAATGCTGCTGCTAATAATAATTCCCAGAGTTATTCCAGTGGCAACCAGCGTCCAGTGGTACTGCCTGGCCTTTCTCACCGGCATGACATCGAGAAGACTGTGCAGGATAGTCCATCTAGTGATGACAAGTCATCTCACCCTCAGAAGGGCAGCTATGATCATAATTATGCTGTTCCAGTTCATCTTCCAAATTTTGCATTGATGCCACCTAATTCAGCAGCTAATGGTCAGAGTGACAAGAAGCCAAGTGAGCACCACCTGCAGCAGCTACCACCGGCGAGTCGAGGCCAGGGTGTGAGAATCGATCTTGCTTCCTCTCAGCCTTTTGTGTTGCCCTTTGGTTCTGTTGGTGCTCCTGGGTCTGCCCCAAGTGGCCTTGACTTTTCTTCACTGGCACAGAACCATGCACTATTCCATCAAGAAGCAGGAAGGCATGGTTATCCTCAGCTCAATTTTGCCACAGCGCAATCTGTTCAAGCTGCACAACACAAGTCCCAGCATCACCAGGTCACTGGAGAAACAAAATCTTTGGCTGGAGATTCTTCAACACATAACACTGTAGACAGTGAGAGAAAGAAATCAGCAACTGCAAAGTACCCTGGTGATTCACAGCAGCATTCACTCTCCTTCTCCAGGCAAGAGAGCAAGTCCTATGTGCCTCCTTTCCTTAGTGGAAGCACTAATGAGAGCTCATCCCGCACCATGAGCCTTATTGGATCAGAATCTTCAAATACATTCACTGTAGGTGGCAAATCGACAAGTGCATCGGCCCCGGCAGCTACATCAGCTGCAGCGCCGTCCCCATCCACCATTCCTCAGCAGCAGCAACAACAACACCAACAGCATTTCCTTCAACTTCATAAGCAGCAGCAACTGATGCAGCATCACCATCTGAACTCTCGCCCCAGATCTGCTGCTCCAAGCAATACAGGTGGATACTCAGACCGCATGAACATGGCAAATTTTCAGGGTATGATGTACCCATCAAGTGCTACCCAAGGGGGCATTCCTAGTCAATCTCCTCAATTGAAGGCTTCATCAGCAAGAGCGACAGGTGCACCTGCGGGTGCGGCTTCCCCTGGTGCTCCACCCTCTAATTTGATTGTGATGAAGAACAGCGGTGCCCATCAACAAGCTAAAGCTCCTCTGCAGTCTCTCTCTACCACAAATCACCAGCCCCAAAGTTCATTAAACATGAGTTCATCGAAGATGGGTCCTTCTATGACTAATATTTCTGCTGGTGGAGGGGATTTATCTCGGTCTTCAAATGCTCCTGTTGCTTCTGGTTCACCATCCAATTCAGTCTCCAAAAGTACCGGTGCCAGTCCACCTGCTTCTGGAAGTGCAAAGGGCGTTCCACCAGCTGTTCAATTGCCATCACCTCAACAACAGTCTGCAAAGAATCCTGCATCAACGTCTGGAGCCAAGTCAACTCCCACGAATCATCACTACAGTAGTATGCCTATGTCATCAATCCTTGGTCAACAACCAAATGTGCAGCTTGCTTCTAATTCAGGCAGTAAGCAGCAGTCACACATGCCATCATTGAAACAGCAGCCATTCCAACAAGGTCACTTCTTCATCTCCAACGCATACACGCCGCAAGCCCCTGGAGCTACCGGTGGTGTTTCTCTTGGCCTTTACCAGAAGCGCTCAGCTGATAAGACACAACAGCAGGTGCCCCACCAACAGAGTGCAATGTCAGGTTTGTCTGCAATGCTCTCTCTCTGCTCTGGTTCCATGTCAATTTCCACAACTGCAATCCCAACTGATCCAGGGAATGCTCTTGCAGCAGCAGCCGGCAATAACATGAAGACGCTCCATCCTCCATCTGGTGGTTTTATGCATCTTACAGCAGCATCTCAGTCTCCAAGCGGTGTGCCTCACTCTCATATGTCAGCAGCACAACTGACTTTCGGCTCAATGCCGGTGTCCGTAAAACCAAGTGATCAGAAACCTGCTGCTGGTAATGTGCTTGCTCTTTTCTACCCACCTACCTTTTCTTCCCTGCAGAAGCTTAAGTGTTTCTCCTATGAAGCAAGTCTACTGTTTTAGTTATTTTGCCTAATTGAAACTTCTGTGTTGTAGGCAAGTAAAATGTGGATGCTTGGACGCTGGGATGCTGATCTGAACCTGCAAGCTAATTGCTTATTCTGAAAAAGAGTGAACAGAGCTTGTACTCCTGGAGCCAGAAGAAGCGCAGATCGCAACAACAGCCACAGCACCGGCGCAGACGCCGCTGCACATTCCATCCTTGCTGGATCATTGCTAACTTAAGTATTTGGAATGGTTGATGGGAGTGATACTTTTGTGTAGGTTGGTTATCCTCTCATTGTGGAAAGCTGGAGGTGCATAGAATCTCTTTTTAGCAGTTTTATGCATTGGATGTCAAAAGCTGGTCTCTTTCTGTGTCTCCCCCTCCCTACTGCTCTTTAGCTTTGTCCTTTTTGTTTCTCTCTTAATTGAAGGAAAAAATTAATTAGAATGCAGGACAAGGTAACTTTTGTGATGTGTTGGTGTTCCTCCCCTTTTCCACTAAAATCCATCCATATTCTCTGCTTGGATTGTTTTAGCAACTGGGAGGAGAAAAATATCTCCCATAGATGAGGCATGGTATTAATTGGGTGGTGGTGATGGCATGGCATGACCTACCTTCCCTTCCGGTTGTGTTGTGTTGTAATTAGCTTGGGAAAGAAGTTGAAATGAACTGATGAAAGATTAAGGTTGAATCTCTTGGTCTACGTGATGACTCTGCGATGCTAATCCAGAAAGTGAGGTGTGCATCATGCGCAGCTCCATCTGTTAGCTTCAGCGGATGGTCAGACTCGTGATATCCACTCTATCTTGATGGATATCGCATTAAAGCTCTTGCTGGATACACGTGTCTGGACTGGCCACCGTTCAACGTGCAGGCTGAAAAGTATATTACCAGGGGCCTTCACTTTCTTGGCACAAGCTGTGGTGTTGACATGCTCACTGATTACACACACATTGTGGGGCTCTGTGCTCATATGATCCTTGATGTCTTTGTCTAGACTGGATCCACTATTCCAGTTGGTGACATGCTGACATGTGATTTAATTGCCTGATGGATTCTTTTCTGAATGCCACAAGTATCTTTCTGCTCAAATGAGCTTGCTTTCCAGTTTCCAGCATTCATCAGCATGCCACATCTTACTCCAGCAGAATCATACAGATGCACACACACACAAGTGGTCCCCTATCAGCTACTAGGAAATTGTCTTTTCAATACTAGCAAATTGTCTTGGATCGGAAAGGATGGCAAGTGTATTGTTTCACCGTAATTTATGTTGCGTTTGGTTCAGCTGTTTCAACCGATTTTTTGTTAGGAACTAGAAATTGAATCAAACTGATTCAGGGATAAATTAGCTTTTCTAAAAGCTGTAACTTTTTGTGTACAAAATGGAGAAGTTGTGAAAGTTATTCTCACCTCAATTTTCACAACCTCTTAGTTCAAATTTTACAAAAATTATTCATCATATTATTGAAAGTTTAGAAAGTTACTTTCATCTTAACTTTCACAACTTTTTAACTTTTTCACAGCTCACAATAGTTTTTTTCAGAATAACTTAGCTAAACACAACCTTAGTATGGTATGATTCTGTTAATGTTGACGTGGATCTAATTATCTGTAACATCTTTGCAAGAGAGTCCTTTTGCTTGCGTGGGTCGTTTACCTGCCCTGATGGGTGATGACCACTTGGTGGCCGGGTTCTCGTTTTCAGCTGGCGACTGAGGCGATATGCTGAGTAAAGAAGGGTAGTCAGTCTAAACAATGCTGAGTAAAGAAGGGTAGTCAGTCTAAACAATTTGGGACCAATTGTTTTTCCATCGGCAGAGGTACGGCTGTCGGCTATTGTTGTCATCGCTGACGCTGGACGGATAGAAGTTGAAAAATATATTTCAGTAGTTTAGGGGTGGGGTGAGGGGATGTGCCGAAAATTATTTGATATCTACTCTCTATGTCAAAAAAGAATTTGTTTCTATTGTTTTAACTTTGTTAAAAATATTTTATTTCTACTCCCTTAGTCTAAAATATTATAATTAAAACAGAATTTAATATTTTATAGTATAACGAATATAGACCATTGCGGTCAAATCTAGAACGGAGGAAGTACATTCTTACCTGTTTTTAATTAATAAATTAAGAAGTTTTATTTCTTAACTATATTTCATAATATTATTTTTTTATTAATAAGAGTCATTTTAATATTTTAATATCATGTGCAAAGTAAAATTTATTTGTGGGACAGAGTAAATCGAATACAACCTTCGACAAGTTTACAGTTTGGAAACTGCTAAATCTGGTTTTCCTCACCCGTCTCGGACACTTTCGGTCATAGAATTTGCACCAAGGTTGCTGCGCTTTATCCAGCTTCACCTCCGGCGACAGTGTAATCGACCCATCGCCACCGCCGCCGATCGAAACGGCCGCGCGGATCCCTCACAAGTCACACCTCCCCCCTTGTCCTAGCTAGCTTCCCGAATCCCGCTCGTCCGCCTCTCCCACCGTCCCACGCCACGCCCCGCTCGATCATGTCGCCGCGCCGCGCCTCCCCCTCCCCTCCTCCCCGCGCGTCCTCCGCGCCGCAAGCAACGCCGCGCGATGCCGCTTCCCGCAACCACCGTGAATCCAGGGAGGACGGCTGCTCACCGCAGCTCGGTCTCAACGGGACATGGCATGGCATGACTTGACAGCATCATTCACTCATTGCAGTACCCCAGCACAGTACAGTACTGTACCAACGGCTGATCCTTGAAGCCTCAGCAGTCAGCTCCACCAAGAAGACGAAGAATTGAAGATGCGGCGGCAACAGCAGCACGGCTACTGCCCTACTGTTTCCACGACGCATTTCCTCCTACAAAGACAGGCAGGGAAATGACACCACCACCAGCACGAGTTGTTTACACGAGGAAGCTCCATAACGAACGCACCGGATCCCCCGACCGCGGGGACCACCGGGAGTGGTGTCCCCACCTGCATGGACAGATTCCAGTGAGATCAACCGTGGCCTCGCCCTGCCGGTCGTCCTCCCCGGCGAGGAAGGGCAGTCAGCTCAGGCTGATGAGCTGACCTGACCCAAAGCGGTAGCTTGCAGCGCTACTGCGCTAGTAGGAGCAGAGCTAGCCAGTACGAGTACCGAGATCCAGTCGCGTTGTCGCTACTGGGGACTCTCTCTGGTGAGAGTGACAGGATATTCACGAAAGTGCTAATAGCATACAGGCCCGTGATGTGTGCTACTTACGTGTGATACTTCTCTCTCAGAGCATTCTCGGCAAATCATCTAAATTTAGATCTTTATATTTTAATTTGAATACCTATCTTTTTTTTTATATTTTCACACACTCCAATAAATCATCTAAATTACGTCATCTATATCATACTCTTCTATATTTTAATAATATCTTTTAACCACCGTATATTTGTATTTTTTCCTAACAATACTCTCTACCTAGCGAACCCAAATAATCTCCAACTTCTAATCTAACGAAATGCAATCATGTATACAATTTAATTGCGATCATGATACAAGTGATAGCGATATTTTGTTTGCAAGAACTAACATTTAGTTGATGGGGCACCTCTAGGCCTATCCTCAGCCTATCCGAGGATAAGTTGAAGCTGCTAGTTGCCGATGGTTGATTGAGCTAGGGAGTCAGCGTTGTGCGGGCGAGCGAGCATGGGGGTGCAGGGCGTAGGGCACAGCAGGAGGCTAGCACAGTGCGCAGGTCACCGACACAGGAAACCGACGAGAGGGGCCACCGCGCATAGGGAGGACGGGGCGGCAAGGGGGGCCAACGTCATCCCCTGATCAGGTGGGGCGGCGTCGGGAGCCGGCGGCGGGCTAGCGGAGCGGCGTGGGGAGCCAGCAAAGTGCGAGTCGACGGGCGTGGGGATGCCGAGCCTATAGGGAGGCGGGCAGCATCAGCCCGTACGAGCAGGCTAGGAAGGCACTGTCGCTGTGCTCGCCGTTCGAGAGAGGAAGCAGAGGGTCGGGACGCCCTGTTGCCCGCTCGGGTCGCTAGATGGGCGACGCTAGGCAACAACGGGGGCTGGCTGCCTACCCTTCTCGGCAGCCTAGCAGCTGTGGCCCTCGACGACCGTGACCGATGCTCCCTCTTCACCGGTGGCCCTATGGTGGCGGCGGTGGGGGTTGGCTGGGTAGCCGGCGGCGCAGAGGGCGCGTCGCGGCGACGGGAGGTGAAGGCGTCGGGGCTGGAAGTGGAGGGGCGGCGTTCTGTGCAGGCGCAGGATGAGTCGTGGGGAAAGGCAGTTGTAGGATAGCGCGAGGAGAGAAAAACGTCAAAGTTGGATGGCCCTCTATATTTGGATGCTCTGATAGATTGTCTACTGGAGCCTGATTTTGGGGTGAGAAACGCTATTCTTAAGATAGAGGGTGAGATAGATAGTCTGCTGATGATGCTCTTACTAGCCAGCCTACCAGCTACTTCGTCAATGCATGGCCGATACCCTGAGTTACTGAAAGAAAAAGGAAGAAAGAAGATTCAGTGAGAAAAATATCATACATCTCTTTACACCTAATATTTTTGGTGTTTTATGTTTATATTGAGGTTTATCGACTACACATAACCGATTACTGTCATTATGATAACTATCTATATAATTCTAATACTACCTTTATTTCAGAATATAAGTTAATCTGATTTTGTCTACATTTATTGATCTATATATAAATTTAGACAAGACCAGAATAACTTACATTCTGAAACGGAGGAAATATGATTTATACCATATTAAAAACCTAGTATGAATAATATAGATTTGGACTTTAATACTCACTCTGTCCCATAATATAGCAATCTAGGTCCAGATGAGATATTTCATAGTACAACATATCACTGTCTAGATTCGTTGTACTATGAAATGTCTCATTTAGTTCTTAATTGCTATGGCATATTATGGGACGGATGGAGTAATATCTTAAAGCCTAGTGATGACTATGGATTGTTTTAGTTTACGTCAGGATTATTTCCAACAAAGTCTTCATTGGCTATTCATCAATCAGATGGAAGTACTTCATCAGGGAACTTTGTAACGTTTGTTTTACTTGGGTGTCATGATGAGGAAGGTGGTCGTTTAACCATTGAATTCGGTAACTGTCTGAATTTTGATTTTTACGACGTCCTGACCTATCGTTAATTGGGCTCTACGGACGGGCGCATTGAACTACGGTTGTAGTGTACGATTGTAAAACAGGAAGAGCCATTGCAAAGCAAGACCATTGATCAACGGCCAACCTGATTTCAGAGATTGGCACGGACAGAGACTGGAGCATGTACAGCTCGATCCTGTGCTCACCGGCCGCGAGACTGGCCGCCGCGTCGTCGACCGGGCACGGCGCGCGCGAGCAGCCGGCGGCAAAGCCGACGACAAATCCGGCGGGTGCGGGTCGCCGCGGCATCGGCGGAGAACGAGCCGGCGACGAGTCGACGAACGAGCGCCCATCGCGGAGATGGCGAAGGCGGACGATGCCGCAAAAGCAAAAGTTACCCGCAGGCCTACCATTATTTATAGTAGGAGTGGCAGGCATTCTCTCTCCTTCCTCTCCCACGTCGGCAGCGCCGCAGCGGGCCCAAAGTGCGGCGACCATTCGTCGCATTCATCCTCGGGAACCGCCGCTGCCGCGTCGACGTCAGGGAGGCTCTCGACGCACGCCTCTCGTAGTCTCGTGTGGTCGTTTCTGGTTGGCACGTACGGACAGATGTGTGCCGCCACAGAAGATCCCGCGAGGACGTGGGGTCCCCACCCAACGCACAGCGTTCTGCTAAAAACAGAGAACACACGGGCGGACCCCACCACTAGAGCGGGCCCGGCCGCGGGCTGACACGTCGGCCTGATACGCCTCCCCTGGCCTGCGGCCGCGAGACAGAGCAGGGGGGAGGGAAGCGTGAGTGGGCCCACGAAACAGCCGCCGCGATAAGGTTTGGTGGGTGCAGCGGGGGGTGGGCCCACGTGTTGGAGGCCGTCGGGCCCACCCGCCCCACGCGGGCCCCACGGCGGATCGCTCGGCTGGGCTCGGTTCGACGGCTGGATACTGGATAGACGCCGGTGGACGGCAGCCGTCCGTTCCAGGAGAGCGACCAACATGTGCGGCTATCGATGCTCCGCGCGAGACCAAAGGCGAGAGTGCGATGCCGTATGTACTGTTTGGCACAGGCTATCTTATTTAAATTTGTCGGAGATATGATCCCGGGTTATTTCCTGAGTAGGTTTGTAATGATCGAGTAGAGGAGGGGTCAACAGACACAACATTAAAGAAGGCCAGCCAACGGTCGGATTTATCAAACAGGCAGGTAGCAGTCGAGAATCTAAAGACTCCCCGAGTCCAGCACTCGGAAGGCTCCTCAGACTACCGGCACTCAGACGGTTGCCATCAAATGTCAGGCCGCTCCATTAAACCCCACGATGAGTAATCGTCTAGTCAATACAACTGATAACGCCTGAAGTTATCACCCACGAACTGACCGTTTTTCCTCATAAGTGGTCATTAGTGGGGCACATTAATTAGAAATTGTAACCCCTGATCTCTCTCATATATAAAAGGATCAGGGGAGCCTATTACAGGGAGGATTTTCTTCAGTCTAGAAAAAAGGACATTTTTGGCATATCCGAGAGCAAATGGTCAAGTTGAACGAGCCAATGGCATGATACTCTAAGGATTAAAAGTCAGAATTTTTGATCCTCTCAACAAATATGGCAGTCGGTGGATGAAAGAATTGCCAGCTGTTCTTTGGGGCCTTCGCACTCAACCAAGCCGAGTCACTGGTCGAACTCCTTTTTTCCTTGTATACGGATCAGAGGCCATTTTATCGGTGAACATGCTGCATGAGTCCCCAAAGATTCAGCATTACGAAGAAGGCGCAGCCGAGCAAATAAGAAAAGAAGATATTGATAGTCTCGAAGAAGCTCGTTTAGCCGCAGCAATTCAATCTGATCGATACCAACAGGGTCTGCGCAAATATCATGACCGCAATGTGCGTGATCGGTCATTCCAGGTTGGAGATTTGGTCCTTCGCCGAATACAATCTGCAGTCGGCACCCACAAGCTACCAGCTCCATAGAAAGGTCCATATATCATCTCGGAGATCACCCGACTAGGCTCTTATCGCTTAATGCGTGAAAAAGGTCAGCGCGTCGCAAACTCCTAGAATATTGAACATCTTCGACGTTTTTATCCTTAACATAATAAGCTAAGTTCTTATTTCAAATTAATAAAGATGTTCGATTTTTTTTATCTTATCATCCTTTATTTTCTTCCCGACCCCGAGTGCTTGCAACTTATCACTTTAACCCTAAGTCTATGATCCGCTCTAGCTTGGTTAATTTATTGTTGATCTTTTTTGCTCACTCGGGGGCTCGGTTTCGCCCTATTGTTTGCCTGATCATTTTTAAATGTTATTTTTGACTACATGTGACGTTAATGGTTCCAAACAGCGTGCATGCGACTTAAGTTTTCCTGCGCTACGGACCTAGACTACAACAAACAGTTAGAAATCCACTACAAATGGTCGGGCATAGAACACATTTATAAAGAAGAAACATTACTTCATTAATTAAAAGATATATATACATTGTTTTTGTTCTACAATTTTTTCACTCGGCAGGCTCAGCCGGATACGTCCTCAAGTCTTCGACGAGGACGTTGGCCGTCTCCTCCACCTCCGTGTAGAAGGCGTTCCACGTCAGACTCCT
>KE371385.1:211557-223392 GCA_000418225.1 Zizania latifolia | reverse complement strand
CTGTTTTGCCAGGTGTTTCAACTCGTACACGAGCAAAAGTCAGACCAAACATATGTTTTAATTTTTTTACGAAAAAACGAATCGAGCCCCAAATATACATAGAAAATATAGAACTACTCTTTCCGATTTCTCCGGTACATTATGGATTCAGAGCTTTACAAAATGGAATATTCGATGATTTGTCATTTTTAAAAAGTGAGTTTGATTATTTATTATTTTAGTCCTCACTCAGATGATCTCACATGTCATCCACACAAGTGATAAATAATCAAATAGAATTGTGGTTTAGTTTTAACCGTATCGGGAATATGACCCCGGGTACTCTCCGAATGTATTTATGATGATCAGCAGAAGATGGGGTCGAAAAGACAGGGCATTTATTACGACCTAAAGAGGGTGCCGATCATAGGGACTCGGGAGGACTCTCGACCACAGGCACTGAGGAGGACGCCCGACCACATACGTTCGAGAGTCCGATCAACAATCAGCCGCACCATCAATGGTAATAAAGCTCTAGAGAGTAACAGTCGCATCAATGTAGCGAATAACTGCTGTAATTATTAACCCATGATCTCGGGTGATTTAGACCCAATTAAAGGGATTAATGGGGCTAATTAAACCCTAAAAGGTAGGCGTAATGCTTCCCGTTCACTCTGCCGCGGGAGGGCTCAAGCGGCGGGGACATCCCAAGAAGCTTACATGGTTGACTTTGAGGGTCACGTCGTGTATCGCACTCCTACGGCGAATTTAGTCGCCATCAAGAGGGCACTGTCGGTCCTCCCCGACACATCCGAGCTCTAGAGGGCTCGGGCGATGACGCAAACTATTGTGGCCCAACTTGCTGAGGCAGTTCCATCTCCACGGTCGTGATCTCCCGACCGCAACTCTACCCCCCGACAATCCAGTCGGTCGCGACGCTCCCGGCTCAGCGAGCGCCATGGGAGTTTCTTCTCGGGTGACGCCCAGGAAATCATCAACCAAGCGCGCGATGCGCGCAATGTCATCTCTCGCCGCCGCGGGCGGTGCGAGCGCAGCGAGCTACGTCGCCGAGAGCGCTTCGACAGAAGCCATGGTAAGCCAGGAGTCAGTCGGCATGAGGACGTCGACTCCCGCCATAATGGTTTCCCTGCCTTCACCGACCGACTCCGGCGGGTGGTGTGGCCGAGAGGCTTTGGCCCATCGGGGATTGAGCCTTACGACGGCAAGACCGATCCCTCCCAGTGGTTGCGGTTGTATTACACGGCCATCCGAGTAGCTGGTGGAGATCATGACGTCATGGCTAATTATCTCCCTGTCATGTTGTCGCCCGCCGCCATCAGCTAGCTGCCTGGGCTCTCGGAGAACTCCATCAACTCCTAGGACCAACTGTGCGATGTATTCATCACTAATTACCAAGGAACCTAGCAAAGACCGATCTCTCGGCACGACCTACGCTAGATACGCCAGAAAAGTGTCGAGTCCCTTCGGGATTATATTCGTCGCTTCTCCGAACGGCGAAACACCGTCACTAGCATCTTCGATGCCGATGTTATGTCCATCTTTCAGGATGGATTGAGAAAGCCGTCGAAGTTATTTCGCCATCTGGTGATGAACGAGCCCACGACGCCAGGCGAGATGATCACCGTCGCCTAGCAGTTTGCTAACGCCGAGGACGCTAAACGGGAGCAGATGCACCGAACCACTCGGGAGTCCCACAAGGACAAGAAGCGCTCTGATGATCGTCGCCGATCACCGCGCCGTGACGACCGTGACAAGCCAGAATCCTCCAGGTCGAAAGATCGTAAGAGGAAGTCGGAGCAAGTCATGGTCACTGAGGAGAAACCCCGATCCAAGGGACGGGGGAACTCGGCGATGCAGGAGATGCTGGACAAGCCCTGCATCTTTTATCCCAACAGCAACCACACCACCCGCCGGTGTTATCAGTTGCAGAACTAGATGATCAAAGAGACCGAAGAAAATCCTCGGCCGGACAAGCGTCGCCGAGATGACAAGAAGAAAAAGACTCGTCGGGAGGACAAAGACGCCGACCCCCCGGCTGAGAATGACTTCCAGGAGCCCGTTTGAACGGTCTCCACGATTTTTGGCGGAGTAGCTGCAACCGAATTCAAGCGCCAGCAAAAGCTGCTCGCCCGTCGCGTGAACACCATCAGCAATGGGGCGATTAAACGCCTGTGGTGGTCGGAAGTCCCGATCAGCTTCAACCGAGCCGATCAGTGGACGGACGTCCCCAAGCCGGGCCGGTTCTCACTGGTCGTTGATCCGGTAATGTTGAAGGTACGTCTCAAGAGGGTGCTAATTAATGACGGGAGTGGCCTCGATGTTCTGTTCAAAGGGACCCTCTCCGTGCTCAGGATTGATGAGTCGGCACTCCAAAAGACGGACACGCCTTTTTATGGTATTGTTCCTGGAAAGGCGTCAATTCCGCTCGGCACGCTGACCCTGCCGATGACGTTTGGCACTCGGGATAATTTTTGGACCGAGCACATCAAATTCTATGTCGCCGAGTTCGAGACTGCTTACCATGCAGTGCTAGGCAGGCCCTCCCTCGCCAAATTTATGGCCGTGCCCCACTACACGTACTTGGTTCTCAAAGTCCTAGGGCCATCGAGAGCCTTCTTGGTTAAGGGAGATGTTGCCACCTCTCGTGCCTGCGAACGGAATATCATCGCCTTGGGGGATGCGGTGGATATCTCTGTCCGGATGCATGAGACGGTCTAGGCCGCCAAGACGATGCTGACCGCTGACCTCGACATCCTAACCGCCAAGCCATCAACGTCAACATTGGTGCCCTCGCCAGCTGAATACAAGACTGTTTAGCTCTTCGACGCCGACCCCTCCAAGACGGTGCTTATCGGGACAGCGCTGGATCCTAAATAGGAAAGCGCGCTTGTCAGCTTCCTCCGCGCTAACGTCGACATTTTCGCCTGGCAACTTTTCGACATGCCGGGCGTACCAGGGGAGCTGATTGAGCACAAACTATATGTCTTCCCGACCGCTAAGCCGGTTAAGCAGAAGATACGCCGATTCGCCCAAGAGTGCAAGGAGGCCATCAAGGAGGAAGTCACCCGGTTGCTAGCAGCCGGGTTTATTAAAGAAATGTACCATCCTGACTAGGTAGCAAACACAGTCCTTGTAAAAAAGAAAAATAGGAAATGGAGAATGTGCATTGACTATACTGATCTCAACAAGCAATGCCCTAAGGACCCTTTCCCGTTGCCGCGCATCGATCAGGTGGTCGACTCAATGGCCGGCCGCTCTCTTCTCTGCTTCTTGGATTGCTACTCGGGCTATCATTAGATCAGCCTGAAAGAAGAAGACTAAGAGAAGACGTTGTTCATTACTCCGTTTGGCGCATATTGTTATACAACGTTGCCTCGTTGGCCAAATTGGCCGCAATATGGAAGCTTATTTGGACGATGTAGTCATCAAGTCATGACGTCTAGAAAATTTAATTCTCGACCTTCAGGAGACTGTGAACAATCTCCGCAAATTACTATGGAGGCTTAACCCGGACAAATGTCTATTTGGGGTACCCACTGGGAAGCTGCTCGGATTTATAGTCAGCAGTCGGGGAATTGAAGCCAATTCGGAGAAAATCTCGGCAATTGTCAACATGGCTCAGCCGACCACCATGAAGAATGTACAACGCCTTACAGGTTGCATGACAGCACTCGGGCGTTTTATCTCAAGACTTGGTGAGCGAGGAATGTGATTCTTCAAATTATTGAAAAAAGAGGATAATTTTAATTGGACTCCAGAAGCAGGCTAGGAGTTCGCCGACCTCAAAAATTTTCTCTCCACACCGTCTGTTCTGGTTGCGTCGACTCCTGGAGAATCTTTACTCCTCTACATCTCCGTCACGTCACAGGTGGTCAGCACCACTTTGATTATTGAGCGACCGGAAGAGGGCCAAGCCTACCCGGTACAACGGCCGGTTTACTTCATCTCAGAAGTACTCGGACCATCAAAAGTCCGCTACCCCCAAATTCAAAAGCTCCTTTATGCTGTATTCCTTACTGCTCGAAAGTTTAGGCATTATTTCTAGGCGCATTCGGTGGATGTAATTATCGAATTCCCCCTCGGCGATATTCTCCACAATCGGGATGCCACTGGCCGAATCGTAAAGTGGACCATCGAGTTGGGTGAATATACCCTCGATTTCAAACCTCGGACGGCCATCAAGTCTCAAGCTCTCTTCGATTTTATTACCGACTGGACTGAGATTCAGATCCCACCCACCACCGAGAACGCAGAGCATTGGGTCATGTATTTTGACGGCTTCCTTAGCATTAATAGCGCAGGAGCTGGGATACTTCTGATCTCCCCTCAAGATGAACGCCTGAAGTATGCTCTCCAACTCCTCTTTCAGGTGTCCAACAACGCAGCCGAATATGAAGCGCTCGTCAATGGCTTGAGAATAGCCATTTCTCTTGGAATCAAACGCTTGATGGTAAACGGCGATTCAAAGCTGGTCATTAGCCAAGTCAAAAAATACTGGTCCTGCACCAGCGAGAAGATAGACACATATTGCATGGCGGTTCGCAAGTTAGAAGGAAAATTCTATGGTCTCGAGTTCCATCATGTCCCCCGGGACAAGAACTCGGCTGCCGACCTCCTCGCCAAGCTGGGATCATCCCAAGCGCCGGTGCCGAGTAGTGTTTTTCTCGAAGAACTCCACAAACTGTCGATCCAAGCCGAAGAACGCCACCCTTGGAATCCAAGGAAGCGCCTTCTGTTTTAGCCATCACCGACGATGTTGAAGACTAGCGTCGACCCTTCATCGACTTCATCCTTACTGCCAAAGCTCCAGAAGATAAAGATCTGGCCATCCGCCTTGCCCGACGATGCAAGCAATACATTGTTGTGAGGACTGAATTATAAAAGCGAGCAGCCTTAATCCGAGTGCTCATGAAATGTGTTACTCGATCACATGGTTTGGAAATTCTCAAAGAAGTGCACTCAGGCTTATGTGAGAATCATGCAGGTGCTCAAACTCTGGTCGGCAAAGCTTTTCGGTCTGATTTTTATTGGCCGACTGCCAATGAAGACGCCAAGTTGCTGGTCAGAAACTGTCAAGGCTGTCAATTTTTTTGCCAAGCAGCACCATGTCCCTGCTCAAGCTATCGATACGGTGTTCCTAACCAAATAATCACCGACCTTGGGACCCAGTTCACTGGAAATGACTTCTGGAATTTTTGCGAAGATCAATGTATTCAAGTAAAATATGCTTCTGTGGCACACCCGTGAGCAAATGGCCAATGCGAATGGACTAATGGTATGATACTCTAAGGCCTGAAAGCTAGAGTTTTTGACCCCCTCAATAAGAATGGCAGTCGATGGATGAAGGAATTGCCAGCAGTGCTTTGGGGCCTTTGCACTCAACCAAGCCGAGCCACTGGCAGGACTCCATTCTTTCTCGTATATGGGTCTGAAGCCATTTTGCCGGTGGATATGCTTCATATGTCCCCAAGAATCCAACATTATGATAAAGACGCTACCGAACAGACAAGATAAGAAGACATCGATAGCCTCGAAGAAGCTCGATTGGCTGTCGCCATACAATTTGATCGGTATTAGCAGGTCTTGCACCGCTATCACGATCATAACGTGCGTGGTCGGTCATTCCAAATCAGTGACCTAGTCTTACGCCGAGTACAATCAGCAGTCGACGTCCACAAGCTTTCTGCTCCATGGGAAGGTCCATTAATTATAGCAGAAGTTACCCGACCAGGTTCTTATCGATTGATGCGTGAAGATGGACAACGCGTGCCAAACTCTTGGAATATCGAGCATCTTCGCCGTTTTTACCCATGATGTTAAGCTACGTATTCTTCTCTTGGGCTAATAAAGATGCTCTTTTTAATTCTATTTGCTGTCTTTATTTTTTCTGCCCAACCTCGAGTGCTTGCATTCTCAGCACCCTAATCCAAAGCTTATGATCCACCCTAACTTTGCTGCGTTGTCATTGAGATGTATTGTTTACTTGGGGGCTCGCCTCTCGCCTTACTGCTTGCCCGATCTTGTTCTTTTGTTACTCTCGACTACTTGTGACGCTGAACGTTCCATATGCGTGCACGTGAATCAGTTCCCTACGCAGCGAACTACAGCTATATCAGCTACTCAGAAGTGAAAGAATGATGGTCGGACGCAGTATAATTTATAATTCAAAATAAACATTGCATTATAAGTTCACCATATATACACACTTCTTGCTACATATTTTTTGTAATCTACTCGGCAGATTCGTCAGGAAACGGCTCTAAATCTTGCATGATGACGGCCGCTGTGTCCTCCACCTCCGCATAGATCCTCTCCACGTCGGACTCCTCGACGTTCGCCGGCCACCCCATCTGGATGTGATCCATCCGAGCATTCGGGTATAGCGCCCGGACAATGCCGAGTGCGTGTGTAGCCGCCGACCGCATGAAGTCCCGGGTTTGTTCTCGTAGACGTGTCACCGACCCCTGGAGCCGCTCAAAAAATTGCTCTATTGTCCATGTGGCGTTAGAGGGCTCCCCATCAATCATCTTGATGAGAGTCTCTGCTCCCGCCTAGACATGGTCGAGCTGCGCTTGAGTGTTCTTTAAGCGTAGCTCCAGGTCGGTGAACTGAGCATTTACACGCCGATGAAGCTCTACAGTAGTATAATAACAAATGTCAGCCTATGTTGCAAATTGAAGTTACTAACGATAATATTGGCTGACCGTACTTTTGTACTCACCAACAGTTTCATCGGTCTTTTTCTGGGCGACCACGACGGTGGTTTCGGACTGAGTAACCTTCTTTTTTATCACCGCCATCTCGGTCTCCGCCTTCGCCAACTGCTCTTTGGCTTCATCCCGCTCGACCACAGCTAATTTCGCTACGGCAGTCGAGCGGTCCGCCATGGTAGTCACCGTCTCCAATTGGGCTTCCAATGATATCCATTCTGACATTCACAATGGTTAAGCTGCTAAAGAAATTGTATGTTACAACTGATTTTATGCAGTGATGTGATTCTTACCAGAAGAACGGATATCTAACTGCCCACGGAGACTCTCAAGATCCCTCTCCGCCCTCCTCCACGCAGCCTCCCGACGAGCTAGCTGCTCCGTCAGGCTCTGAACCAGGGCGTTGAGCCCAAGCAAGTCAAAATTGTGGCCCGGGTGGACCACATCTACATTACCGACCAGCCGGTTCACCACACACTGTAGGAAAAATACAACTAAGTTGCAAGCGATGGAATTCAAATTGCTTATTGAAGGCAGTATTACTTACGCTGGCCATGCGACCGAGACGACTTGCTAAGTCTACCACTCGGCCACCTCCCGCTGCACCTCATCTCCAACAGTGGCCGGGCCGCCCCCTGACCCCACCGCTGCAGCCGCCAGGGGTACTTCATCCTCCGCCTCTCGGGGGTCGGCGGCCGGCTGCTCCTCCACTGTGGCACCACTGGTCGGACCAGCAATGGTCGGCATCAGCCCAACGTCTATCGGGGTGCTGCTGCTCGGGTCAGCAGTAGTCGGTGCCCCGATAGTCGGGACCACCGCTGGTCGGTTCTCCGGCACCAGGGCAGGAGTAGTCCTCGTGGCGGGAGCTGTGAAGACAACCACGTCGGTGGTTTCCACCACCGCCGCGGCTGCTGTCGCACTCACCGGCACAGTTGCCACCACGCCGCCCGCCCCGCCGACCACTTCGGAGCCGCTGCCTGCCGACGGGTTGGTCACACCACCATCATCGGGCAGTAATGTCGACGCGCTGGCAAACAAAGCAAAGATGAAATATTTAATCTCTAAAATATTCATCAAAGGCAGCAAGATGTCAACTCACCAGGCTGATTTTCAGAAGGCGCTCCTCTTTACCCGTCGGTATGGGCCCGATGGGCCTCCTGACGGCGGAGGTGGAGGCGGCGGTGGAGGTGTGATCGATGACGATGACGACGCCATCACCGCCCCACCGGCCGGCTCGGCATCGGACGTCTCTGACTTGGCACCGGCCTCTCTTGGAAACGAAGATGGCACCTTCGGTGCTCCCTACGAGGCCACCTTCGTGTGCGGTTTCTTTGTCGTTGGAGGACAAACGCCTTTGTCCTTCCTCTTTTTTGTGCCGATCGGCCCGATTGACCGATCGATGTCCTTCTGTCCGACTGCTCGAGGCTGCTCGGGCAGTGGCGCCAGTGAGCAATAAGCTTCTCGTCCCTGAAATAAAGATTTCATCAGCACCCGGCAGGTGATATTATCACGTATCAGTTTCAAAATAGCAAGCAAGATCCTGGCCCCGACAAGGGCTCAGCGGACAAGGGCTCCTCTGCGGACAAGGGCTCAGCGGACTCTCAAGAGGAATCCGACCGCCTCGAGTACTCGTACCCCGGCCGCGCCGGAGACCTGCAGGGCTAAACGCGGCAAAGCACAAAGTTAAGGGTCACATAAACCCCTGTTAGCTTCTGCCTCTGAAGCTCGCCGACCGCCCGGACGAGTTCCTCCACCTGGGCCTGGTCCTCTAACCCGCACTGGTCCGACCAGGTCAAGGCTTGGGCCGGTACGCGGTCAGTCTCCGGTGAAAAGAACAGCTCGTGGTTTTCGACGTAAAACCACTGTGAGTGCCAGCCCTTGTTGGACGTCAGGAGAGGCACGGCGATGTACTCGGTCGCCATGCCATCGTGGAGCTAGATGCTGGCCCCGCCAACGACCTTCTTCTTAAAAAAGCAAAGAAAAGAAATGGCGGAAGAGATTGAAGTGGGGGTCGATGCTAAGGTAGGCCTCATAGAGGTGGATGAAAATATAAATATGATGAATAGAGTTGGGGGTGAGATTGCAGAGAGAGATATCATTGTGGTGGAGAAGACCCCGAAGGAAGGGATGGGAAGGCAAGCCAAATCCGCGGTGGAAAAAAGATTCGAACACCACCAATTCGTTGGTGTTCGGAGTTGGGAAACTTTCTCTTGCCGCCGCGTGCCACAAGGACAGCGCCTGCACGGGGAGAACTCCGGCCTTCTCCAGCAATTGGATCTTCTGATCCATAACGCCCGACCGCGCGAACTCCTTCGAGCGGTCCACGCTAGCACTGGAGTCGGTGGTTGGCATGGAGACGGTGCAAAGAGGGGCAAGCGGTTTCAAGTTGAAGAGGCGGCGAACTTTACGGAGGCACACTACGCGGTTGTAGTGGCGACGTGGATGGCGAGGAGCCAGTGGGAAAGCTGCGTGCGAAAGAAAGGAGATGAACAGCGGAAGCGTGTGGCGAAGGAAGCGTTAAGAAGGCTACTTATAGCTGACCGCGCGATGGTTCGGGCCCTCACTCCGTCGCCATCGCATCGGAATATTTCTGCGATTATTTTTCGCCGGTCAAACTGCAACGACGACTCCATCCAGACGCCTAAAAATAGATCGAACGGTTGCTTATGGGAGTCGAATCGGTGCCCACCGCTCCAGCAGACATCCGCCCGTTAAAGCGCCTAGGAACTTGCACACGCATTAAATCAGATCTATCAAGATCCTGTCTCCTCCACCAGACGCCTTTTCACCAAAACCGAGAGGGCTCCGCAGGCGCCATAACTCTCGCGGCCGCCAGTCCACTCCGATTGACGCCTGATCATCAAAATCTACGTGGGGCCCACAAACACCATTAACTTTGCAGCCGACAATCTGACATTTTCTCTGTCGAAGCTTGTTGTGGACCCCACGAACGCCTTCAGTTGCTTATATGCGGCAACTAGCGCCTGTCTCGCCAAAACCTTCGTAGGCCACATTCCCATTTATGGCAACTGCTGTCTTATTGCCAAAGTGACGTGGACCCCATACACTCCATTACGCCGAAAATGCTCCGATAAATGCTCCTCCGCTCCCAGCATCAGGCATTTAAAATATCTCTGGGCCCTAATGAAATACTTAGTCGACACAATGCCCGGAGGCTTAAACCTCTCCTGCATCAACGATAATGGGGCAAGATTTTATATCTTAAAGCTTATTTTCTCTAAACAAACTTTCAAGCTCGGGGGCTACTGTTGGGTTATGGGGAGGCTACGCTAGCGTTTAATTTAAAAAAATTTACCCCGTTGGCCCAGGAACCATGCGTGTAATGGGATCATGGATCGTTACCTTGAGACTCGAGACGCGCTCGGGCAGCGGAAGTAGAGTCGATGAAGCGCGTCCTCGAGCTGCTCCTCCCTGACTCCGTTCGTTCGTCGGCGATCCGGCGATGAAGACGACGCGATCCTACGATCTGACGATCTCCACGGAAAGAAGACGACGAGCACCACTATTAGAGTAGTGCCTCCACGGTATTCACACGTCCGGGGATAGGATCACCTCGCGCCGGCGTGCTAGAAACACTCGTGAGATTCGGGGAGATCGATCACAACGCTTTGCAATCGAGGAAAGAAAAGAGGTGGCAGCTAGGGCTCTCAACCAGGAGCAATAGCAGCAATGGCAACAACAACCAGCAACCTTTTCATGCTTGCCCCACCTCTCTTTATATAGTGCCCCGTCATAGGCCTTTAATCTGTATTAAAGCTCAATGAATCTAATCTGTTCGTCTATACCGGAACTTCCGGTTCTAACCGAAACTTCCGAAAATAACTTTCTGTATCGAATTTATTTTGACCCGGAACTTCCGGTTCGTCTAGGCAGGCCCGGAACTTTTGGCTCCTCCAGAAAACCGAAACTAGAGCTGGCCCGGAACTTCCGGTCCAACCAGAACTTTCGGATACTCTAAAACCCAGAACTTCCGACCCTCAGCCAGAACTTCCGGTTCCCCCAGAATTCTCTTGGGCACAATTCCATCAGCTACAGCCGATAGGTGCACATAATCGGTGCCCCTGCCTCGCTGAGGAAGAAGTAACACATGTCAGAGCTCTTTACAACTTCTCGACTCTACCTTGAAGATTTTCGTCCTTCTGCCGTAAAGGGCTCGGGGGCTCCTATCGGGATATGCCCCCGGGTACTCTCCAAGTGCATTTATGATGATCAGCAGAAGACGGTGTCGGAAAGGCATAACATTTATTACGACCTGGAGAGGGTGCCGACCATAGGGACTCGGGAAGACTCCCGACCATAGGGACTCGGCATGACTCCCGACCACACGCACTGAGGAGGGCGTCCGACCACATACGTTCGGGAGTCCGATCAATAATCAGCCACACCATCAATGATAATAAAGCTCCAGGGAGTAACAGTCGCATCAATGTAGCGAATAACTGCTGTAATTATTAATCTACGATCCCAGGTGATTTAGACCCAATTAAAGGGATTAATGGGGCTAATTAAACCCTGAATAGTAACCCTTGATCCTTACAGTATATAAAGTGGTCGGGGGCACCTTTTACGGGGACATCTTTCTAGACGCGCACGGTTGCTTTCCAAATAGTGCGTACTCACACAGGACTAGAGCTATTATCATCCGGGAAGCCTGAACCTCTCTAAAATCTCCTGTTTCCCTTTGTTTGTGAGATAACCATTGAACTTCGATCACAGTCTCCTCCTTACACCTACACAAATCTAGTCCTCGGGTATCTCTCAAGGATACTGTTATTCTTACGCAACGACAAACCATAAAAATGATTAGTAGGATAAGAATAAAAAACAATTGTTTATTTCTTTCTCCAGTTTTAAAAAATAAGTTATTTTGGATATAGTTTCAGATATTATCGAGCGATTAATTAGTGTGTATTTTTCTTATTTGCTCATATTAAATACATTCTCACATTGCATTTAGGAATTAGTGCATCATTAAGAGTATAGATGTCTAAAATAAAAATTATAAAACAACTGTTTTAGATAATATAAATATAAATCTAAAACGACTTCCGTGCGAAACGGGAGGAGAAGTAATTTACAATCCATGGAAAATTTATAGACGCCA
>KE371385.1:180168-202183 GCA_000418225.1 Zizania latifolia | reverse complement strand
TTTTTCCTTGGATGCTTTGTTAGGATGTTGGCAATGTTTGGGTGTGTATGCGAGGTACTGTTTGGTTCCCATATAATTTAAGGTTAGACAAGTTTAATCAAATTGGTAGATGTTTGGTTGCTGTTACAAACTGTAGCAAGATTTTCTTTGGTCCCACATATTAATACTTAAAAAAGTGTGACAAGATTTCTTTAAACTTGCTAAGGTGTGATAAAAAATTTGATAACCTCAACTTACACAAGTATAATAATTTTTATTGATAAATAGTGGTTAGCAATCAAACAGCCCCTGAATACTTTGCCTATACGTGGTTCTAGGGACCCGCTGTTTTTTTTCTTCAATCTGCTCGGTTTCATTGAGGCATTGACCCATTGACAGTACAAGAAGATGGCAACATGTAGGAGTACTAGTATTAACCTCTGCCTAATCGAAGATCGTTATTGATCCTAACCTTACAAAAGATAACTGGGAAAGGGACATCATTTAATGTTAGCATTGTTGCTGTTACTATTTTCCTGATACTCCTAACTGATGACAGGTGATCAAGAACAGGAGCAGCAGATTAATGTTAATAAAATACTATGGTGTCTCTTATTAAATGACGCATAGTTAACAGTGAGAGGATATTAGGGTAAGATACTGAGAAAAATTGAATAACGGATGGTGGATTGAACTACTAGTATTTTAAAAGATACTCTTAAAAGAAGCCACAGTTGTCATAAATCTATCCCATTAATTTTGTTGAAAATATAAATAAATAATATATCAACCGATTAATAGAGGTTATATGATTACTTTATTTTTATTATGAACTGATCTTTTTCTTAAACCGATAGGAGAAAATTTTGGCTACTAAATCTTTTAAAACAAAACTAATTAAGAGTTAACTTTTAAGAAACATAACCTCCTTGATTTTAGATGATAAATACCTTAATTTTGGAATTAAGTATTTTTAAAGAAATTTTGAAGGATTTAATTTAGTTCTTATAAAAATTCTGTAAAATTCTTGTATTCTAAAATACTCTTTTACCAAATTTCATGTGATAAATTCATTAGCAGCTTATATTTTAATATAAATTTTAAATGATAAGATTACTTTAGTATATTTTAGAACGGAGGATGCTCCCCAGTCACCTCATACATGTCCATCTACGTTATAGGCCTAGCCTCACCTCCTCATGCCTATTTATTCACTCACCAATCACATCATTCAATAACAGATATGGGTAAAATACTCCGAGACTGGACCAGCATGGGCCCACAGCTGAGGTGGGCCCGGTAGCCTGCCATGCTAGCAGGGAATCCAGTCCCCGTGGGCCCCATCCACTGGAGCGGCATCCGTGTCCGTAATTATCGCAGCCTGGTCGTTGTCGGCGTCAAACGTGTCGACTCCACATCGGTGCGCCACTGACCTGATCGGAATATGACCAAATGGGGGGCTCGACCGGGTATAGCCGGTTGGTTTACTTGGTTCCTGGTCCTGTCAAACAAAACATCCTTTCCACTTCTGAAGTTTACAGGCGCATCCATCGGTCTATCGAGGCTAGGGGTGGTCTTTCTAGTTTTTTACCACTACTGGCTATGTGACGTCAGCGCATGTAATGCAGATGAAGGCCCGTATATCGGTAGCTGTTTCAGAAAACTGATAATTGCATCTGAATTCTGAATGTGCAGATTCTGATTTCTGATTATTCATTTGATCAAATCTAATTATAAAATTGTTTAACCAAAAAATTAGATTCTAATTTTTGTAAAAAATAATAGTAGTCTAAAATGATCATTATACCAAGTATTACTCGATGTATCAATGACTTATGTTATATAATCTAAAAATATATGAACCGAAATAAACAAACAATATGGTACAGATATTTCTTTAAACTTCTATATACAAATATTTCTATAAACTTCTATAGGTATTTTCAATTTTTGTTAGCCTTTCGTTTGTAGGAAGAAGGGTTTCACCTAATTCTTTCACAGTAAAAAAAGGAGAATTAATTCTCCTAAATTCTATCATCTCAAATCCAGATGGTTTCTGGAGGTAGGAATCCTCGGCTCTAAGAAATCTTGTATTAGAGATATACCAAACAGTGCATGAATATCATGGGGTAGCTGACAGAATGGCACCAGTAATTGAGGCATGAGAGTGCGCGGCAACAATTCACAGAGCATTTGATTCATGTGAGAAATATTGACAAAATAGCAGTTGCACAAGGGGGAGGTCAAGACCTACATTCATACGGAGTAACTAGGGAAATGAGGGGCACAACAACATTGTAGGAGCACCCATCAGTTTCAGGAAGACTACAGCCCAAAAAGGTGCATCCAACCGAAGCGCCAGCCATCAAAAAGACGGAAAATGTTCAAGAAAACCTGTACCTGCGTAATTCACCGTGTTAACTGGAAACAAGATTGTACAGTATTTTCTTCGACGGAGGTACTGGGAGCATGGTTGTGCAGTATTTTCTTCGACAGAGGTAAGGCTCATATACTTCGCAGAAACACTTGCTCACCAGTTTCACGATTAATCTGCGATCTAAATATTCATGAGTTCCTGAAAAGGAAAATATCAAACAAATCTGAGTCAATTCCTGTGGTTCTGCAGGATTAAAGGAGAGCACGTCGATGCTAGTTGCTGTTCATACACCAAGAGAGGCCAATTACTCTTGATGTGAAATTATGCATCTATCTTAATACGGGAATAGCCATATGCCCATATGCAGGAATATCATATCTGAAGAAAAGCAAATGGAAGGACCAAAGTACCTGTTCCTTCTGCTTTTGGATAGCTTCAATCTTTTTCATGTACTCATCTGTAACTTTCTGCACAATTTTTATACGATGTCAGTTAATGCTACATCTAATGGGTGAGATTCCTAAGAGACATTAGAATCTCACTACAACTACGTGAAAAAAACAAAGAATCCTCACTTGTAGATCAGCTGATAAATCCTTCACATTATCTTCAGAAAGTTTCTTTTCCTATGTAAGCATGAGAAAGTGGTTAATTCTACTGCAGAAATGCAAGATACAATAGCTCACACAAAATAGTACTAACTGACAGAGCGAACCTTCTCAAGCTTATCGTAAGATTTGATTGCATCTCTTCTTATGTTTCTTATAGCAACCTGTAAAAGAATTATAAGCAACATAATCATAATCAGTATTTCAAAGAATCCACAAGAAGATGAATATCTTTTAAGTCATGAAAATTTATGTATATCCTCAACAATCAGCAGTTAGCACTTCTTGTATAAACTTAAGCATCTTCTGTAAACTATCTGTTCCCCAGCCTTAGGAGGAAAGTAGATAAATCGCCAATTTTACATAGTTTGAAAAGGGCAATTGGTAGACCATGGTACTCCTATTGAAGTTTGAATGTAGCACCCACAGTAAAGGGTGCATGACAAAGATTCTGTGAAAGCCTCTTACGAACAGTTCATACTATGCTCAACCTTGCTAATAAATACAGATAACAAACACAACAGATATGGACTTGCAACAGTGATGAGTATCTGGTTGATGTATCACAAAAGTTTCAGATATAGATTCATCCAGTATTACTTGGTTGCACAGGTAAAGTAAAATTAGGAGGCAGGAAGATTGAGGCATAAGAACTATAAATCACAATACACGATGTAAAAAGAATGTTTCTGTCAAGGTGAAGCTTAAAACTGTACCTTGCCTTCTTCCGCTAATTTAGCTACAGTTTTTGCTAATTCCTGCCAAAAGAAAATTGGAATTTAAGATTGGTAACAAAGTGGCAATAATTTTGTTATCAACGCAAAACATCTCGATACATTATTGGACCTGTTTAAAAAATATAACAGACCACATTTCAACCAACTACATTTCAGTAATATCACAGCAATTACTATGTAATCCATCAGAAAGGTCTTCTTTGTAATATGCTAGTCTTTTGTCTGTAGCATGTCCAAAGCAATTTCCACTTTTCTTATTTGAGGCACTACATTATGGTACCAGACAGCAGTAAAGATGATAGTTGATGATCCCATAAATTTTTGCAAACATGTTTTATACAGAATACTGGATTTGTTTCCATTAACGTATTTGTAAACAATAATTAGGTGTCTAGGTAGATTTGTATGCAAAGTTTTGAACTTCGAAATACTGTTACTTCAATGAACATAAGGCATTTAATTTTTGTTGTCAGGAACAAAAAAGCTCTGCTGAGCTAATGCTAAATGCTTTGGATATCAGGGAAAACTTAATATACAAAACTTACCAAGAGAAAGTTTCCTTATGGACCCAGAATTACTAAGAGACACCACATAATTCATACATACAAACATCTAAAGCATACCTTTCTGCGATCAGATGTCAATGGTGGGACAGTTACTCGTATCACTTCTCCATCATTGCTTGGCGTAACCCCCAGATTTGCGGCAACTATTGTTTTCTCGATGAGCTTGAGGCTGCATAACATATGGATGACAACACAATGGAAGGAACATTCAATACGGGTTCTGAATTGGGAATGATAAACAGCTTACGAAGATTTGTCATATGGCTGAATAAGAAGAGAAGTTGCATCTGGAGTGTTTATCTGTGCAATGCTCTTCAAGTTCACTGGAGTTCCATAGTACTCGACCTGTAACAAAATTCTTACACATAAGGCATAATTGCATAATAACTTTTCACAATAACCTTTCTGCTATTCTTTTAGCTCTATTTTTAGTTACAGAAAGCAATCAAATTGTATCCAAATAGTCCATGTACAGTGTATGGACCATACTTTTGTTCCTTGTCTGTGTTTGCTGTTAACCAGCGGCAATAAATACCAACACACAGTTTCAGTCAAGAAATGCACACAATTTTAACATGTGTATGAAATGAAAAGGTATGCATTGTGTGTAAGAATAAAATATGTGATCATGCAAGAGTTACTTACAAACAGAAAAAGGAACAAGGCTAAGTCCTCAAACCTCAATCCTGTCAAGCATAGCCGGGTTTGCCCGTCCTGTCCTCACAGTATTGAAGTTATTTTGGACAGTTTCAATTGCTTTCTCCATCCTTTCTCTCTGAGGATGCATATGTGCAGCTAATGAGCACCCAAGGCACAAAGATAACAAGACAAATGCCCCATTTAGCAGAGATTTCCATTGCACTTACGGCTTGATCTTCGATGACCGATTTCTCTGCCTCAATTTCTTCAATAGTGGCATGCCTCAACACTGCTCTGATAACATGATAATCACAAGTTATTTGAGATTAATGTGGATGTTGATAAGTGGGAGAAAAATTTACATCCAAAGCTGCTTGCCTCTTGTCAGAGTTTTGATAAACAAGAGGTGTGCTAAAGAAGCGCACTAGCCCAGCATGGAGACTCCTGAAGTTTGTGGAGGAGCTCAAGATGGTTTGGCGCTCTGGGACACAACCTGTCAAAGACAACGTTCTCTGGTGAGACCATGCATATTATTATCCAATAGCTAGATAATGCCCATTAGCACGACTTCTGTAAAGAATACATCTAATGCACTCATGATTGCATGGCTTTGATCAGTTTGGCATGGTCAAAAGTTTCAGGAAGTAGTTAGTTGGTGACAGTGGTTTTCTGATATTTAAAAAAACAGCCTAGGGGACACACTATAACTCTATAAACCCCACATGTCTGGAATTTGGACTGTTCCTGAATTGCCAGCGAACTTGCTTCAGTGATAACATGTAATAGTAATAAACATCTTACAGCTATATTCAAACTTAATCTGGCCCTAAATCCAGTGAATATCCAAGTACTAAAAAACGAAATTGCTCGACAACGTTAGCAGTTAGCATAGTTCCCTGTATGGATCTCGGTTACAATTACAATCACGCGTTGTACGTATAGCAGCGGTGCTATTTGCGAAGGTTGCGGCATGAAGGGAGAAACAACGGAAGCATCAGCCGCCATGACGCAGAGTCGCAGAGAACGATCGAGCCAGCTCCACAACTGACAACGCGTCAGGCATTTTTTCAGAATGGCGAAATGCCTCGGCGCTGCCGCTCCAGTACCATTCGCCATTCGGAGTAGTGGGCTCAACACTTCAAGTCTCGAGCGGGGCGGGAAGGGAGAGAGGAGCTAACCAGGGCGCTGGGGGACGCGGGCGGAGGAGAGCGCGCGCGGCGGGGCGGCCGCCGCAGCGGGGGAGACGGCGTGGAGCGGCATGTACACGCGGCGGGAGGGAGCGCCGTTGTCTCTGTGGAGTGCGGGGGATGCAGCGCAGCGGAGAGGCGGATTGGTGTGGATAAGGAGGCGAAGGGGAGGAGGGATTTACGCGGGTGTGCTCTCATGCAACATATATTTTGTTATTGAAAAAAGTACAGATTACTGTTATGAATTACGTGAAAGTTTAAACAATCATCTGAACTATAAAACCATTCATATAGCCTCCAAAAATTAAAAAACCATCTGTTTGTCACGTCAGCATCAGCGTGTCACGTGTGTCCCAGTCAACGAAACCACGCTGAAAGTTATACAGTAAACTGTTTTTTGAATTTTAGGAGGCTAATTAAACGGTTTTATAGTTCAGGGACTATTAAAACTTTCGTGATAGTTCAGAATAGTAATCTGTACTTTTTATTTTATTATTATTTGCTCTTTTGCTCTGAACATCATACATTTTGAACATATATATGATATATAGTTTATAGATCCAGTTATTATATACATTTAGGATTTCTTTTAGATGGCATATTCTAAACAAGTTCTGAAATCTGAACTTATTATGGTAAAAATATTATATTATACATCGCCTTTTTAAATTTATTTAATTGATAATACCATTATTTAAGATAGTTTTTTGATATTAATTGAAATGGAGATTCAAATAAGATGAAGAAACATCAAAACATAAGCTTTTTTCTATCAATAGTACCTTATAGTTTATTTAGATAATAGATTTTATCTTTTAAACATTTTATATCTTTTTTCAGACATATAAACCGGCAATAAGCTAAGTTTTTGATTAAAAAGCTGAAAGTTGAGTCAAATAGGTTAAGGGGCAAAACAGCTTCTCCAAAAATTATAACTTTTTCTTATACAAACTGGAGAAGCTGTGAAAATTACTCCCACCCTAATTTTCATAACTTCTAAGTCCGAACTTCATAAAAATTACCCACCATAACATTGAATGTTTAAAAAGTTACTCGCACCCTAACTTTTATAATTTCGTAGCTTTTCCATAACTCACAGCTCACAACATCTTTTTTACAGTTCACAACTCATATTTATTTTTTAAAATCTATAGCTCAACTAAACACATCCGGAGACTCAATAATAAAACATAAGAGCAATAGTCCAAAAAAAACAGGGCTCGCGTGGGCCTGGGGCCGAATTGGTCATGGGGTGACGCGAGCTAGGCCTGCTAAGCGGGCCCAAAAACGGGGCTCGCGTTGTTCTTGATCGGAGAGGAAATATGGGCTTTTGGGAGTTAGATGAGATCAACGCAATCGAACGTCTTCCATTGCGTCGGTGAGTCTCCCTTTTAATTTAACGCTGAGAACAATCAAAGCTGCACAAATAGGAAATACTTTACACCACCGATCACGACACACGTTGGCAGAAGAAAAGCAACCGTGATTTTCTCTTGGTTTTCATGCCGATCCTAACATTTTAGTGACAATTAAACGGGATGAAGCCATTGGCACAGAAAAGTTTATTCCACCACCATCTTCTTCTGGCTGGGTGCAGGGTAGAGTACATGTCTAGAAACTGGAAGAGCGCCCCGAGCTCCACCTTGCAACCATTAGCGCCGCCGCCGTTAGCTCCAAGGTCCAACCGTCCAAGCTTGTGCGGCGTAGAAAGCGCTGGAGTGCTGGATCCAATGCTTTTTATGAATATGGATTACGAGGTTAAGCTACTTCGTTCAAATTTTGTATTTTTGATAAGAAGCTAATTAAAAAATCTCAAACAACCAAGAGAAAAAAAAATTCATAGAGACGGTATCTTTTCATCATGAGGATTCCTTTCAGACCTAAGCCACGTAAAAGAAGGATAATCTGACAGCACGAGGGTGATGGGGCACCGACGGTGCAAGGTGGCATGGGCGGACGTCATTGTCTTCTTGGTCCACGCCGCCTCCGCCGACCTCCTTGGCCACGCCGTGCCCCTCTGGCCTCCTTGCTGGCCGCGCCGTCGTGGCAGCCAGCCGCGTTTCGTTGATCTCCTCGCCTCAATCCTCCATCACACTATCGGATCTCTCTTCTTTTTTCACGTGACTTAGATTCAGAGGGGTTCTCACGTGAGAAGATTGATGACTGTCCTACTAAATTTTTTTCTGCCCTTAGTGCATACGTGACGTCAGTGAATTTCAAACTTTCACTAGCTGAACTATCATACTGCACCTGTGACAAAAAACTAATCACGCGAATTGAACGACAACGGCAGATTTGACTCTGATTCAAAGCTATCTAAAAAATACTAGTAGAGTATTTGACTTAATTTAAAGTTTGAAGTTGGGTACTGCACAATCCTACGGCCCCTGCAAATGCTAAGGATCGCCCTGGTTCTAGTATCAGGGATTCTTCTTTCTCAATGGTTCTAGGTTGAGTAGCTTATGATAGCTACCGGCCCAATTGTTGGAGTTTCATTTGTCAAATCAATCTTATCGTTTTTATTAATATGTATGATGAGAGCAGGGACAATGCCAAACTGGCAATCACAAGTAAACAATAAGTCATGTCACTATGGAGGAGACTTTAAGTGAAACAGCAGGAGCTTGTTGGTACGGATGCAGACATGTGAGTATGTGTCTGGACAGAACAGAGCTTTTAGTAGTGATTCGTTGAAGGCGTGTTGGATCTGTTGATTGTGATCGAGTTGGTCGGTAGGATCCTTAGTTGCAGATATGAAATGCACTTGATGATTAGCTGCTTAGCTGAGCATTTTAGCAACATATCCAAACCCAATAAAATACCCATCATGATTCGTGCAAATGATGGTTTGTTTTACCAAGTTTCATCCAAATAAGCTGCTCTAACACTGTGGTCTTTTTGCTGATTAACCCGACAAAATTCACCTTCTTTTCGTAAAGGCCGGCAGTACAACGTGATGGCGGTGAGCGAAGCGGACTATAAAGCAAAGCGGACTATAAAGAACTATGACACGAGTGATTATATACTTATATGCTATTAATTTAAATGATCTAATATATTATTGTCGATATTATAATAAAGGATTATGTTAAGAGAGATAATTTATTATTTTTTTGTCATGACATGAGCTGATTTGTCTATATAAGAACCTGAAAATTGGGCTTGATTAGTTCAGATGGATTAGCACTGACTGTCCTCCTTACTCTTTCTGACGTGTTGCCTTGACAGAAGCAAGCATCTAATGGAGCAGAAGCCATTTCAAGAGTGCACTTTACTCGAGTCTTCGCCACATGAGCTCTTAGTGTCTTGATCTGATCTCCTGAAGAACCGAAGATTAAGTTTCAGAAAGGGCCGTCCGATATCACGGGCGATGTGCTCCTGCAGTTTTGGATTTTTGGTCCTCATGACAAAAGACAGCATCGTCCTAGAGTAATTGCTATTATTCGGGGGGCTTGCATGCTATAAACACAGCGCAGTTAGATGATCTGTTGTTTTCAGTATCATTACGTGTTCTTGGTTTGTATCGGAATTCAGAGTAAATGTTGGTTGTAGTTCGCATCGAGCAAGTCAATATCTGGACTTCAGAGTCACCATCGTCGCGTTATTGCCCTTTACTAGTCTTGGTTTAGTTCAAGTTTAAGTCAATAGCAATTAGTTAGAGCGTTTGACGATGAGTGCAGCTTCACGCTTTGAGAGCAACTTCAAGAGAGATCATATAATTAATTTTTTATATAGGAAACTACTTAACTCTAACTCTTTTTAAAAATCAAATAATTTACAATATTATCTTGTAATCCTAATTCCTATTTTTTAAGTAACTTTGGGATTATCAGAATTGAGAGTAAATGTTGGTTGGAGTTCACATCGAGCAAGTCAGTCTCTGGACTTCAAAGTCACCATCGTCGCGTCATTGCCGTTTACTAGTCTCGGTCTAGTTCAGGTTAAAGTCAGAGGCAATTATTTAGAGCATTTGGTGATGAATGCAGCTTCACACTTTGAGAGCAACCCAAGAAAGCTCATATAATTAATTTCCTATATTTTTTATAGAAACTATCTTAACTCTATTTTTTTTAAAATCAATCAATTCACTATATTATCGTGTAATCCTAATTCACAAAATTTTAAAATCATGGTGTTCACAGCCTTGTCCTTCGAACAAAAAGTTGTCCAGTGCAAGCAGTGAGTCCAAAATCACACTCCATTGATTCATCTTGCTAGTGTATGATATAGAGAGATTTGATAATTTATCATCATTAAGAAGTAATTTTATATTTTTATCATCTTAGCTCATATTTATTGATTTAAATAGTTTTATTTATCATTAATAAAAGTGATATCATAGTCAATAAATTTATTTTAAAAGTGATCAATTTTTATGTGACGACCCGACCACCTCCAGCGGCAGAGGCAGACGGCTGAAACCCCAGTCCCCACCTCTCTCTTTCAAATCCAACTGCGGCGAGGCGAAGGGCCATTTGCCACGCCAACTTCCCCCGCCGCGAAGACTCGACTCCACTTCCCACCCAGCGGCCGCGAGTCGTCGGCGCGATGGATTCGAGGCCGCGCGAGACCGACGCCCCCGCCCCCGCCGAGCCGTCCGACGGCGCGGTCCCGCCAGCGGCGCCGAAGGGCGACGTGGAGATCACCAAGCCTCGCAACGACAGGCGCGGGTACCGCCGCGTCGTGCTCCCCAACGCCCTCGAGTGCCTCCTCGTCAGCGACCCCGACACCGACAAGGTCTGCTGCTTCGCTCGCTCGCTCCGATCGATCTGACGGGATGAGCCGGGGTTTGGTAGCTCCTGGGTTTTGGCTTGAATCGTGGCTTGTTTTCAGGCGGCGGCGTCGATGAACGTCTCGGTGGGCTACTTCTGCGATCCCGATGGCCTCGAAGGACTCGCACACTTCCTTGGTGAGCTTCCTGCTTTGACTTGTTGCATAGGATCTGAGAACATGGTACTCGTTAGTGCTAACATGCTGTGATTTTCGTTGTAGCTAGACGCTTTCTGTAAGTGGTAATCACTATACGTGATTTTAGCGATGATAATCTTACTGCAGTCGAGTTTTGGTGCCTAGCACTGTTGATCTCTCTATCATCGCCATGCATGTTCGTTGCAATGTCAGGCTTGTTTAACATACCAGTACATTTTGCTTGCTTGTTACGGAAATTGTTTTAGGTTGTGGATTGGCCCTATTGTAATGCATATATTTTATTTTAGTTGTTTTGATGTTTAATTGATCATGTAAATATGAAGTAGGTCAAAATTTGGATATGAGTAGTTCTCACAGCGCATGTCACATTAAAGATGTGCAAGGAAAACATACTTTTAGGTCCACAGACAACAGCGTGTTACTTTTTTCATTTTTGGGTAACATTCATATCTGCACCAATATATGCAAGATATTGGCTTGTTTTGGGTATTATTTTTTGATATAGTTAATATCATGTACCTTTAAAATAGTATTAATGCGCCAATAGCCACTATTTAATTCTCATTGTGCTGTTTTTATCTTGGTTGGATCGTACTATCAGTATGACATGGGAAAAACTTCATGATGTGTGTATCGTGCAGTACTAATATGTGTAGCTCTGTATTGTTGGATTCCCTTATGCCTGGTTCTTCTTTACAGAGCATATGCTTTTCTATGCCAGTGAGAAATATCCCATTGAAGACAGTTACAGAGAGTATATTGCAGAGGTATGTATTTTGCCAGGCCAATATTTTTTACTTGTTCTGTTAATTTAAAAAGGATCTTCGGAAGTGATCTTGATGTTGTTGTGTCCAGTTGATTGAACTGATATTGATTTCAAAACTTAAAAATGCTTAAGAACAACCGGAAGTTTCAGGAGAGTGGCAGCTGAACTTCAACATAGAGCAGTCTCTGCAAAATGCCTAGTCTACGCCCAATCACTTGGCAAACACTAGAGATTTGTCCCATATTTTGGTGTACTTGGCTGCCTTTTGTTATGCCAATAGATGCCACGTGTTTGATTTTACATTTATACCATTAAAGTATTTAAATATTTGTACAGCTAATCTAGTTTATTTTTTAAGATAATGGATTAAAATCTGGCCTCTACATTCAAAATGGGTGTACACAGCCAACTAATCTACTTTATGTTTGATCATTATTAGTTCTTTTTCCCTAGAGCGCCAGTTGGTCATAGTATAATAGTTTTTAGGACATGTAGCTTTAGTGTTCGTACTGCTTGGAAAAGCCTTCTTTTTTTGAATGGAACTTGGAAAAGCCTTCTGTCTTTAAGTTTTTCCTCCACTTTTAGATCACCAATTGTGTAATATGGTTGTTTCTTTTAGCATGGTGGTTCAACCAACGCCTCCACATCTCGTGAACATACAAATTTCTTTTTTGATGTGAACAATGATTGCCTGGATGATGCCTTGGATAGGTACTTTCAATTGCTTTTTTCCTTTTACCTTTGTTCTTATTTTCTAAAATCTGATTTATTTTTCTTCTCATCTGTTGTTTTAGGTTTGCACAGTTTTTTATAAAGCCATTGATGTCACCTGATGCAACTCTTAGGGAAATAAAAGCTGTTGACTCTGGTACATATTGCTTTCTCTCTTATCTGGAGCTGCCTATTATGCTGAGAGAAGTAACTTCTAGTTTCTGTCCTTTTCTTCGTCTGCAGAAAATAAGAAAAATTTATTGTCAGATTTTAGGCGAATGAATCAGGTACCTTGATGAGTTGATGTTAAAAAACATCATTATAGTTAAACATTTTCTGTTATAGTTGAATGCAATCATATTCATATGATATATTTACTTTGTACTATTATTTCTATCAAATTCATTTATTCTGCATGTTGTTCATGCTAAAATTTCATTGTCTATACTCTTTTGGCTTCAGCTCCAGAAACATATTTGCTTGGAGAGTCATCCATATCACAAGTTTAGCACTGGTGTGTGTTTTACTCTTCATATCATTTTCTTGTAGTGCCTGATGTTATATGCCATCAGTGTCGTCTACTGCATGCTTTGTACCTAGTTTAATCTTTATGTTGTAGTCACAACTCACAAATATTGCAAGTTGAAGTTATTTCAAGAACACGTTGTAATGTTGCAAAAAATATCCGTGCCATATGAACTTCTGATTTTAACTAGTTTAATGGCCTTATATTATCACGGATTGCCACCTGCAGAATTATTTCCTAAAGTTCTAGACCAAAGACACGGCCAGTCTTAGCCCCTGGCCTCGTCGGCGCGTCGGCGTCGGCAAGGTAGGGTTCCAATCCGGCCTGTTTTAATCTAATATTTGATATTTTATTTCTTCTTATCTAGAGGCATATTTATAATACATCTAAATAATCTACTAGCTATTCTTAAGGAAATATAACTTAGGACTCTTGAAGATCTAATCCCTAAAGATAATATTTCTAAATATAACTCTTATCCCTAATCTGTGCTACAGTACCTGTGGGCACTGTTTATGCTACAGTGCCCACGTGGGAACTGTTCCTATGCCAAAACCCCTGGTCCAACACCCATGACACGGATAGGAAGAACTTACTGTATGTTCTTCCAAGAAAAAAATCCTGCATTTGTAAACTGGACGAGCCGATTTCTGATTTTATGGATTTTTCAATCTACATGTGTTCTTGAAAGTGATGCATTCTCTTTGTTTGTGGTTTCTTCTCTCATCAGTCTGATACACATCTTTTCTTGAAGTTCTGTTGCATTGTTATTGATCCATGTGTGCCATGAGGATCATCTGAAAAAACTGTGCTTTCACAAAATAAATAATGCACATGAAGGAGATATAAACAAAGAGAATTATGTCCTTGTGGTCAAATGTTTTGCATGTTTCCCTTGACATGTGTCGGCCCATGCCTTCCAGAAGCACAGCCAGAGTAATATGACTCGGCATCTGCCTAACATGTTGCAACACCACCTGACATATCCCTTCTTCGATTTGGTGGCAAGGCATGGAAGTTGTCGGAATGGGCAAAGATTGTGGGGGCTCTTAGATCATGGCAAAAACACAAATTCTAACATGAAGTACTTCAATCTTATACTTTGAGAATAATTTATGTCTACCCTCTAATTCTACTGTACTCTTTTGGTTGCCAACATGGTATTGTGCTCCTAAGATAATGTTGTTTCAGAATAGTGCAGTCAAACTTAAATTTTGATGAAAATATGCCCAGAAGTAATTATATTGGCCATATGAAAATATTGATTTATGCAGAATCGCCACTGGAACTTGAAAGTACTTTAATAACAATACAGTTTTTTAAAACTTGTAAGTCAGGTACTAAGAATTTTAAGTTTTGTACTTCAAAAACTTGCTGACCGAAGCTGTAAATTGGAGACTATGTTGAAGTCTAATAAACAGGGAGCATTTTCACCTTCAAATTATTTTAGATATTATTTATCTGAGATAAAAATACATGGGAGTTTTAATTTGAACCATATAAGACACTATGTTTTACATGCGAGAAAGGTCGAATAAGTATTTTTTTATTCTGATAATCTATTGTTTTAGGAAATTGGGACACTTTGGAGGTTAAACCAAAGGAGGGAGGATTAGACACAAGGAAAGAGCTTATTAAATTTTATAATTCAAACTACTCAGCCAACCTGATGCAACTTGTTGTGTATGGAAAAGGTTTTTCATCAAATCACTTTACACCATTTTTTCATTAATAATTTCTTTACAAATTCCACAGTTTATAATTTTTCTTATATCTATTGTATTTGCAGAGAGTCTCGACAACCTTCAAACTCTTGTTGAAAATAAGTTCTCTGATGTCAGGAATGCTGGAAGGGAACGGTTTTCCTTTTCTGGTCATCCATGTTCAAGTGAACATCTACAGGTTACATTTACTATTATCTAAAAATGGGCTGATAAGTCAAGTGCACCACTGGATCAGTTGCATTTTCTGACACGAAATGATACTTGAACATGTTTTAATATGATAGTTGATGACTTGCAGATCCTTGTCAAAGCAGTTCCCATAAAACAAGGACACACTTTGAGAGTACTATGGCCAATCACCCCAAATATTCGGCATTACAAGGAAGGTCCTTGCAAGTATGTGAGTCATCTAATTGGCCATAAAGGAGAGGGGTCTCTGTTTTACATACTTAAAAAGTTAGGTAAGTTCTATATAAGAAGTTTGACTTCTTTCATGGTGGGCGGGCTTGGGGCTTTTTGGCTGATCCATTGGTTTATTGACGTAACATGAGTACATAGCACTATAGTTTTCGCTTCTTGCGTCAAGAGATTCCGTTAATATGAATTTTAAACTTAATTGTTAACTTACCATAGGATTGAATTGGCAGTTTGACTTTTTGAAAGTTGCCTAGAGGCTAGAGGGGGCTTTGAATAGGCAAAGCTGAGATTTTTCTTAAAGAATGAAATCAGTAACTTCTGGAACCTTCAGGATTTCAGTGGTTTCAAATTTTTTTGGATGTTTCAGCCAAGAAGGTCAATTGACGAATTGACTTCTTTACGGATTTTAAACACAAATCCACAAGTAGTGTAAGGTAGATCAATCTACTGAGAGCTATTAGGTGCAAGGAAAATAGATCTAAGAAGTAAATAAGTAGATCAAGCTAACCAAACAAGAGAGGCAACAAACCGCAAGAGTAAACAAAGAACACAAGATTTGTTTACCAAAGTTCGGATCCAAGATCCTACGTCTCCGTTGAGGTGCCACAAAGACCGGGTCTCTCTCAACCTTTTTTCTTCACCGAGTGACCACAAAGGCCAAACTCAGTTTTCACTAGATTTACTTCTTTTCTTGCTAACTCGAGGTGGAGCTTTACAAACTTATTCGGGCAATCCACACACACCTTAGATGCTCATGAACCAACGCCTAGCCATCTAGGAGGATGAATCCACCATGAGTAACAAATCCGTTGAGGATGGCTTGGCTCGACTAGCTGCTCAAAGATTTTTCAACAAATTGCAAGCTTACTACTTCCCAAAACTCTCACTCAAATCTCCACAAGGATTTCACAACGGAATTTGGAGAGGAGTGCCCAAGATTTTCTTTGGAGAGCAAGAGAGTAAGTTTGGGAACACCACCCCTCAAATGAGGGGTGGAGGGGTTTTTATACCCCTCATCCTTGGAACTAGCTATTTGTGCCTTTTTTACATAGGAATTCTAGAAGTTCCAGAACATCTGGAGCAAACCCTAAGCTTAGCCTGAGAGCCCATCTCATAACCGAGAGCTCAATTTAGAACATTCAGAAATTTCCTGAAGTTTTGGAATGGCGAGAACTCAAATCAGAACCTACGGAAATTTCTAGAGGTTCTGGAATGGCCACAGGGCCAAACCGAGAGCTGAAATCAGAACACCTGAAAATTTCCGAAGGTTCCAGGATGACCAGTCGACCAAGACCGAGCACTGATCTTGGATCTTCTGGGAATTTCCGGATCTCCCAGAACCTGAATAATGGCTTTAATACAATAGATTTTAGGCTCACAAGGATATCACATTCAGCACAACTACTTTGTCAAGTCTTCTCAACATATCCCTCTTGATACTACGACTTTCCTATACTCAAATTTAAAAAGAAAATTGTTTTAAATCAAATCATAGCCGCCTTTGTTGAGCAGTTGAACTTTTGGGATACTTCTTATTGAAAACTTGCTCTCTTTTGTCCAAGGTTCCGAGATCGGGCCTCGGTTTTGGTCCACCGGCTTTTCCGGAACATCCGGAAATTTCCGAAGGTTTCAGAATGCCCATAACTTGGATAGAGGCTTTAAGATAGGAGAAAAAGATCTCACAAGGATGACACTTTTGAGCAAAGCTAATTTGCCAAGTCTTCTCAACATATCCCTCTTGATAGTATGACTTTTCTGTACTCAAATTCCGAAAGAAAAAGGAATTTAAATCCAAACATAGCTTAACTCATTCTTCACTGAGAAACATCTAATTTATAATCTTTCACAGTGTTTTTTTTGAAGTAAATCAGTAGGAGAGGCTCCTACTGTGATTTGGAATATATTAAATAAAGACGCCTGAGAATTACATAGGAGCAGATTGAAGAGGCATAGGGGGAGAATTACAGGGAGAGTTACAGAGAGTTACAGCAGGTTAAGCCAGGGGGCTAAGGAGGATTTGAGAGCCACAGGGAACCTCTGAGCTTGGTTTGATAGGTGTACAAGGAAAAGAGTTTTCCAGGTTGCAAGGGAAGCAGGATGGTTGTCAAAGATGCAGCGATTCCTGTGTAGCCAAACTGACCAGGACCCAAGAAGGGTAATCTCCATGAAGAAGGGTCTGCCGAAGGTGGCTTTCGCCTTTACAATCATGTCAAGCAGGTGAAGAGAAAGATCCCAAGATAGGCCAAGTGAGGCCCAGCAAGCTTGGCTGAAGCTGCAGGCGAAGAATAGGTGAAATGAGGTCTCTTTGTAGTTGGTCTGACAGAGAATACAGTTATAGTTTGTCATGTTGATGAGAACGTGCTTTCTCCTAAGAATGTTTTTGGTGGAGTCTGTCCATGATGAGTAGCCAGAAAAAAACCCGAAGCTTATTAGAACATTTGGTGCGCCAAATCCATTTGAACACCAGGTGGGGTTGTATATGCTTGAACTGGTAGTTGTAGAACCGTTGTGATGAAAAGATAGAGGAACCCCAGATGAATGTCCAGACATCTGATGTAGCGTTTGAAATGGTAATTTGATTTGTGATGGCTCTAAGCTGGCCATATTCCTGGAGAGCTTCTTGTGAAAGTGGAAGATGATCTTTCATAGTGTTTGGCATGCTTAACTTTGTATTCGTTAATTTCCTTAGGATGGGTTATGAGTTTGAATGCGGGAGAAGGTGATTGGAGCTATGAGTTTTCTTTCTTCTATGTTGTTATAAAGCTCACAGATGCAGGCCATGGTGAGTTTCATTCAAGAAGGAACTTTTTAATATTGAAGATTGAGTGCAAGTGATATTTACCTATTTGATGTTTCATATCATGCTGATAGAGCACATGGAGGATATTGTTGGACTGCTGTTCAGATACATAAAATTGCTCCAGATGTCTGGAACTCCTAAGTGGATTTTTGATGAGGTGAATTTGATCTTTTATTTGTGTTTCTTTTGGTAATAGAATTTTTTATAAGGACCAATATCAATTGTCACCTGCATGTGACATCACCTTAAGCCTCGCAAATTCTTCCTGATCTGATAAATTGAATTATTATTTTGGTCAGAATACATGTAAGGTTTTAGATTGTAAGATCAAATTTGTTGTAATTTGTTCAGTACCTTTTTATTACTACTCCTTTGCAACTCAAACTACAGTTTTTACATAGTACCCCACATATTTTTTTAATATTACATGACAATCCAATATAAAAGAATCATTACATATATAATCAAGGTGAGTATATATAACAAATAATTGAATAACATATTGATAAAAATATTTCACTTATTTAGGTAATATTATGACATATTTTCTTTCACGTAGCAAAGTGCGGGCTTTTAGCTAACCCTTCTATAAGTGGCATTCTAGGGAACTACTTTTTTGTTATTTAATTAAACTATGTTTACGTTTTCAAGATGAATCATGAAACATGAGTACGTGACCATATCTTCCTAAATTGCTCGTATGGTGTTTTACGTACACTGCATATATGAGGTTCATTCTCATTATTATTTGGTTGTTAGGAGTTAGGACAAAATTAGATGGTCTAGGAGAGAGAAATTCAATATGTCTAAAACAACATTTATAGAAGAACCAGGGGAGTAATTATTGCAATGATTGTCAGGTTGCAGACCCTACTAGACAAATATCTTCTGCTTGATGATGTACTTGCACTGGTTCCTTTATTTCACAAGCAACAAGCAAAGAATGGGTGCTTCCTTGAAAGTGTTTATTCTCTATAACTTGTATAGTAATGCTTGGAATATGTATAATTGTTAGCTGACAAATGGTAATTACTGAGACAATTTGGTTTTGAAATATTACAATGATGCATATGAAGTTCATTTTGCATAGCACGCAACTAACTACTTCACTCTGTTTTGATTGTCAAGCTTGTAGCTATTTGTGAGACAAGATTCCACTATGGAGACAAGATATCTCCTATCAATTATGTTGTCGGTATTTCCTCAAAAATGCAGGTATATTTTATTTATTGTTTTGAGTATCTATATATTTTATTCTCAAATATGCAGAAGAGCTGCACATCATTTCATTAAGAATAAGCAAAGATACACAAGAAAACTGAAAAAAGCGAATAAAAACAGAACTCAGAACCTCAAACACCTAAAACACCAACAAGCAGTCTACCAGGATCCTTAACCCCTGCAATACACCTCAAGGCACACTTATTTGCACTGGCCCCAACGACCAAGTGCACATCCAGAGTGACGCCATTGAAAATGCAAGCATTGCGATGTTTCCACATCTCCCAAGCTGCGAGGATTACCAAGGAGTTAAACCCTTTTCTTAGCTCCTCATTGACCTGTATTTTTTAGCCGGGTTAGCCTTAAAAGGAACAACCAAATATTTATTAAGATGGAACATAAGGAAAATACAAGGGTTTACATCGGTAGGAGACTACCAAAACCAGAGAAAGGATCACACAACCAGGCACCAGCCTCTAGAGGCCGTAACACCCAGAAAAGAGTTACAACATCACAAGAGAAAACATCAGGCTTGTTCTTGTTCTAAACAGCCCAGCCTCTTTCCAAACTAAGAGTTCTTTTATATCACCTAACAGCTGAATTAATGTCCTTTGGCTATGCTGAAAAATCCTCTCCTTCCAAATACACCAACAGATCAAACCAAATAAGGAATCAAAAGCTTTTCTCAAAGGCTCCTGAAGGCCATGTCTCGTTGTTAACCACCAGTCTTGAAGGGAGATTATTCTAACACCGGGCAGCTAGAAGTCAATGCGTAACCATGCTCGGATTAGGCGCCAAACTGAGTTGGTAAAAGTGCAGCCCATAAACAAATGCGAACAAGTTTCTGTAGTGAGGTCACAGAGCACACATCTCTCTTCATGCTGCCAGCCCTGCTTAGCGAGGTTCTCCACTGTGAGGCAACACCCTTTTAGTGCCAACCAAAGGAAAAACTTTACCTTGGATGGCGTCCTCATCTTCCACAGCAGCTGTCCACAACCCCAATCTATTGTTGGCTTGAAAAAGAAGCTGTAAGTTGCCGTGGCTGAGAATCGACCATCTGCTGTAGAAGTCCACAACAGTTGATCCTTCATCTCCGGCCGTAGCTCCATTGACTGCAATAATTTGCCGATAAAGAGGTCTATGTGGCTTCTGAGAGTAAGAGATGATGTAATGAACACTGAATACCTGGACCAGCTTGGCAATCTCTAGCTGCAGGCTGCAGCCACTGGATACTTTGATTCTCTCTAGCGGTAATGGGATCAGGGATGAGGGAGAATTTGCTGAGGAAGAAGGTGATCCTGGCGGTGAGGGATGCAGTGGTGCATGGTTCCTTTGGCCACAAGGAGGCTCTACGCTTCCATGCAGCTTATGATTCCTTCATGAATCTTCATGTAACGCGGCACAAATTCTGAGGTTTGGGTGGCCACAAAAATCAAAGTTTTTGCATATGCTAAAAAATTAAAGCTTTCTATGCGAATGGATTTTCATGTCCCAAAGACTCACATGCTCGTATCTATGAACTGGACAAGATACAGATTTGGGGAAAGCAAGTGGACTGGAGGGTTTAGGGGAGGAAGGGAGGGTCAATACTGAGAAATGTGACAACTTTCTTGAGTTATATTTGTAGGCTACTTTTCTTCATTGCACAAAATGAAATTAACAAGAATGCCATACATCGCGATGTTATATTGAAGAACAAAATGATCAATTCCACCTAATAATTTCTGCTAAAATGTTTGTTCATAAAACAAATGAATTCTGCTCAGTATCATCATCTCATAATTTTTTTTCTCATTTACCCTCTTTTACAGATCTATCCACCAGAAGATTGGCTGATTGCATCGTCTGTGCCATCAAAGTTTTCGCCAGATACTATTCAGAGTATATTAAATGAGTTGACTCCACATAATGTTAGGTAGGTTCTCCGTATCGGGTTTTCCTGTTCTTTTTAAGATTCAAAATACCAGTTACTGAATTTTATATTTTAATAATGTTCAGCACATGTTAGTTGAACATTTACATTTTCTGTATCTAAGTCAGCTATACTCTGTTTTTTCTGGAGTATTTTAAAATTTACTTTTCTTAGGAAGCTCATCTCTATCGTAATTCATCATGACAAATATCTTTGATGACTTGAATGGTTCATGTACCACATTGCAAAATCTTCAGATGTTTCTTCATGAACATTTAGGATAGACATGTTTCTTAGAACTAATTGAGAGCAAGAGAGGTAGGGTTCCATATTCCCCAGAATCCTTAAATATGAAACCCTGATCAAGAGCAGATGCCAGCACATCCTGTAGTCCACAATCTTGAACAGAAATTTTCCAACCAGTATGGAACTCTTAAGTCTTAACTTATAAAACCATGCATTCTTTCCACGCTAGTAATCCTATGCATTTAATGTTGTCATACAGGATTGGTAACTAGTCACTGTTATCTGATTGTTCATTTCATCAGTAACAGTATAGTGCAGTCTATTAATGTTCTTGAATTGCTGCATTTAGTTTTTGGAAAATAATTGTTTAGGCTGTTAGCATTTAGCTGCCGCGTCAGATTCATCACTTTTCTAGAAAGATGATGCAATGAAGATAAATTATAACTAGCAGAATTTTGAATATTTTCTCAGAGATGGTGCAAGGAATTCCATTACTTGTTCCTTTGCATCCTTTTGTCAAACTCCAAAAAAGCTAGAAGTTCCCCACTCTTCTTTGATCCTCTCACTGCAATCTGCTTTCTTTTTTCCTTTCACACCCTCGGCCTGTTATTTTGTTTATTTTTTCCATTGTGCTTTTACTTATGGGCATTAATACTTATTGGTTATCTTC
>KE371385.1:157639-180158 GCA_000418225.1 Zizania latifolia | reverse complement strand
ACCCTGATCGAGAGCACATGCAAGCACATCCTGTAGGCCACAATCTCAAAACTTCTGCAACAAAGAACGGTTGTGAAACATAAATTTTCTGATTGGAACTCTGAATTTACAAAACCATGTGTTCTTTTCACAGTAGTAATCTTATGCATGTAATGTTATCGTACAGGATTGGGAACTAGTCACTGCTATCTGATTGTTCATTTCAGCAGTAACAATATAATGCCGTCTATTATTGTTGTTCTTCAATTGCTGCATGTAGTTTTTGGAAAATAATTATTTAGGCTTTTGGCATTTAGCTGCTGCTTCAGAGTCATCATTTTTCTAGAAAGATGATGCAAAGAAGAGAACCTTTACTTAGCGGAGTTTTGAATATTTTCTCAGAGATGGTGCAAGAAATTTCATGCTTAGCAGAATTTTGAATATTTTCTCAGAGAAGGTGTAAGAAATTTCATTACTTGTTCCTTTGCATTCTTTTATCAAACTCCAAATACAGTGAGGAGCTCCCCATTCTTCTTTGATCCTCTCAGTGCAATCTTCTTTCTTTTTTCCTTTCACACCCTCGACCTATTATTTTGTTTAGTTTTTTCTATTGAGCTTTTACTTATGGCCATTAATACTTATTGGTTATCTTCCACATCTCCTTTCAGAATATTCTGGGAGTCAAAAAAGTTTGAAGGGCACACAAACTTAAAAGAGCCATGGTACGGAACATCATATTCTGTTGAAGCAGTCCCTCCTTCCATTATACAGGTATACATTTGGATGTTTTTAGATAATGGATTAAAATCCGGCCTCTACATCCAAAATGGATGTACACAGCCAACAAATTATACAAGAGTACTTAGACTCACATCAAAACAAAAGGTTTCACACAATCAACAAAACTCCATGAGCGCTTAGACTCCACAACCTTCCACAATCACAACTTCAAAAACCAAATTATAATTGTGCGTACATAACTTCTTAAACAAACTCCCAACCAAAGAAAGACAATACTTTTGTATTTTACTGTTCTTATTATATTCTTCACTTTCTATATTTGGAACTTACACTTTTGTACAGAAATGGGTAAATAAAGCTCCCATGGAAGATTTACACTTGCGAAAACCTAATATCTTCATTCCAAGTGATCTTTCATTGAAAAATGTGGAAGAAAAGGTATTTTTCCTTAATAAAATTTATTCATAATTTTAGTTTGGTAAACTTTGATCGACATTTACCATTTATCCAGGCAAGTTTTCCTTTTATGCTGAGGAAAACACTGTTTTCCAGAGTGTGGTATAAGCCTGATACCATGTTCTTCACACCCAAGGCCTACATCAAGATGAATTTTCACTGTCCCTTGTCCCATAGCTCTCCTGAATCAACAGTTCTTACTGGTATATTCACAAGGTTGCTAATGGATTATTTAAATGATTATGGTATGTAGCAATACATGAGATATCTCAATTTTTTTATGATTCTTATGGCATAAGTTCATTAAATTGTTATAGTATATTTCTTACATCTCTTTATACAATGATATGACATGGAAATAGACATAATTCATTCTAGAGAGGATATACAAAAGAGTAAGTTTAATGGGAAGTTGGAAAGATTATTTTCTGTTTAGACCCTTAATACTGTCTATTGGCAAAAAACAAGAAGTCATCCTCTACATACACTACTCGTCCTAGTAATAAAGGGATTAAGCACATTGTCATCTCCTGATTAGTTTCCTTTGGTTCTTTTACATGTTGTAATAATCCACCAACTTTGTTTTACTTTCAGCTTATGACGCTCAAGTTGCTGGTCTTCATTACGCTGTTGGGCCAAATGATACTGGTTTTCAGGTTAGCTGTGCAGTTCAGATGAAATAATCAATTGTTTATCTTCATTTCTAATCCAGACAATGCAGTGTTGATGAAAACATCACAGTAGTTATATCAACAAGATTGTTTTGAGCAAAAATGTCATAAAACATTGAATAACTTAATTTGTGAGTGCCAATTATACTCCTGCTGTTCATGCTTAAACTCTTGGGGTCCTATTTTGAATAGACCTTTCCTGATTCATGTGGGATTTGATCTGTTTTGTGTTTTCTATAATGTTCCTGTGGGTTCAAAGTAGGAATTTTCCTGCTTTACAAGGAAATCGAATTATTTCATTGATATATGATATTCCCCATCCTGTTTGAATACTTTATCACTTTTGACCAAATCACATATATCCAGGTAATTATGATCTACTGGCTTACTGGTCAAAGGACTGTTGCATTTGTGTAAATCTTTATCATAGATGCTTTATGAATTGTGCTCTATAATTCAAATGTTCCTTCTCCAGTAGTCAGAACTCATGGCATATTATGCGATGTGTTTCTTACTGAAATCCTGTCTTTTCTAATCCTCCAATATTTTTTATTGCCTTGCAGATAACTATGGTTGGCTATAATGACAAAATGGGTACCCTTCTGGAGACTGTCATTGGGAAAATTGCTGAGTTTGAAGTGAAGGTTGATCGTTTTGCTGTGATAAAGGTAATGACCACACTAAAGTTTACAGCAGTTCTTTGTTACCAAATATCATCTGCAGACCTGCTAGGATTCTTGTTTTGGTTGTCAATTGGATGGGTATAAACACTCAGCAGATTCCTTATCAGAGCCAAGATCTACATTCTTTTAGGAAAGAATGCTAGTTTCCGTTCGTGGGTGGACAATGAACCTGCTTTAGATATTAGTATATTAGGAAAGAAAAAAAATACCATTTTCGTTCGGGAAAATGGTATGCCATGCCTTGGAGGAACCATGCTGTCTCAGAGTATGTGAGCTGTTCCTCAAAGTATGGATGGTTATTAATAGCATGTTACTATCTATACACAATAAACACATTGTCTGTAGCCAAACTGTGTCAGTTGTGATTAAAAAATATTCTATAAATATATGAAGTGGTATGGTAAATTTGTATGAAAAAATTATCTATAGTGGTCAAAGACTCAAAGTGGGCACTGTCTTGATTCTTGACTTCGAAAAGTAAAAAATGGCCGTTTCTTTACGAAAGGGAGTAGTATTATGCAGACAATATTCAATAGTTTGTGGTATGGTAAATTTGTATGAAAAAAAATATCTATAGTGGTCAAAGTGGGCATTGTCTTGATTCTTGACTTAGAAAAGTAAAAAAAATGACCGTTTCTTTACTGAAGGGAGTCATATTATGCCGACACTATTCAATAGTTTGTTGATCAGGAATCAAAATATATATGAGCGGTGTACACAGATATTTCCTTTTCCAATGTCTATGGTCAACTATTTTAATGTACACATGGGAATAAGCATTTTTGTCTTTACTATCTTCCCATGCAACAAAAATGGGACTGAAGAGCTGCAAGTAACTGGAATTATTTTCAAGTATGTGCATTGGAATAGTTGTAGATTATAGAGTTCTGGTTGTATTAAACATGGTGTAGTTTTTATCTGCCTAGGATGTCTTGAAGGGCAAAAAGAGCATGGATGCATTGTATTATTATCCTTTACAGTGTTTTCTGGTTCACTTTCCTGTTGTTACAATATTAAGCTAGAATTCTACAGATTTTACATTAACTGGGGATGCTCATCTTTTGTTTCTGTCATTGTCATCAGGAAACTATAACAAAGGAGTATGAGAATTTCAAATTTCGGAACCCAAAACAGCAGGCGTTGTACTATTATTCATTGATATTAAAAGAACAAACTTGGGCATGGGATGAAAAACTTGCTGCAGTTTCTCAAATTGAAGCTAATGATCTACAAGTTTTTTTGCCTCATCTGCTGGGAAAGATGTTTATTGAGTGTTATTTTGCTGGTTTGTTTAACGATTAACTTGAATGTTTTTGTTTTTTCTCTTTTAGTTACCTCGTAATGTTGCTAGGACTTTTTTGCCCCCACTAATCTCTCTCCTTGAGAGAAGAGTCAGCATTTTTGACGTTCTTAATTCCATATGTAACTGATATAGGGAACTTGGAACTGAGTGAAGTAAAAGGTGTTATACAGCATGTTGAATACACCTTATTCAATGCACCCGGCAGATTGTGCAAAGCATTACCCCCATCACAGCATCTTACAAAGCGAATTGTAAAGCTTGAAAGGGGTTTGAGGTATTATTATCCAGCACTGTGCCTAAATCACCAGGATGAGAACTCTTCCCTTCTGCATTATATTCAGGTCTGCCTTTGCACTTCTTGGATGCTATTTCTGTTGATATCTTGTGCATTTACAGTGAATACCTGAATATCCAGTTTTCCTTAGCTTCTCATTACCAAATCTAGTTTTTCCCTGCATGCAATATTGCAATGCGCATTACAATACTATAACAATGTTTCCACTGGTCAGATTCATCAGGATGATCTCAAACAAAATGTTCTACTTCAGTTGCTTGCTCTTGTTGCTAAGCAACCAGCTTTTCACCAATTACGTTCAGTTGAGCAACTTGGCTACATAGTTCATCTTAGACAAAGGTACAGTATTGCCTTTGTTTTAATTGTGGTGTTTATTGTAAAAGGATGTGCAACATTCTTTTGCATTCGTTTGTGATGATAGTGCCCTCTAGGTAGTCATGCAATCTTGCTAATAACTATGACCACATTATCCTTTTTACCCAGAAATGATTCGGGTGTCCGTGGATTGCAATTCATAATCCAGTCAACCGTGAAGGTAGATATATTTCTCAATGCAATTTCAACTGCTGGAACAACTGTTCGCCTATTCTAATAAGTTGGTTTAACAGGATCCATCCAACCTTGATGCAAGAGTTGAAGCTTTTCTTAAGATGTTTGAAGGAACTCTATACCAAATGCCTGATGCAGAGTTCAAGGTTAGATCTTTAATGAATGCCGTCGTTATTATTCATTGGTTTCTGTTACAGCTTGCTATAGCTCTATTGCATGGCCCTGTACTTCAACATTGTAGTATATGGAGTAAACAGTCAACAGTGACTTTTGTTACCTGCAGAGCAACATAAATGCTCTCATTGACATGAAGCTGGAGAAATTCAAGAATATAATGGAGGAATCAGCTTTCTTCTGGGGAGAGATTTCTGGAGGAACTCTAAAATTCGATAGAAAAGAGGCGGAGGTACTGCCTGTTTGTAACGTTGCCCACTTTGCGTATCATCTTTCTAATACCTGATGTTCCCAACTGCAGGTTGCTGCACTGAGGGATCTCAAGAAAGAAGAGTTGATAGAGTTCTTCGACAATCATATCAAAGTTAATGCACCACAGAAGAAGATCCTTAGTATACAGGTTTACAGCAGTCTCCATTCCTCCGAGTATGAAAAGATAACTAATGATGAGCCACAGCCGCATTCGTGTCAAATAACCGATATATTCAGCTTCAGGAGGTCGAGACCTCTATATGGTTCATTCAAGGGAGGTGTTGGTCAGATGAAGCTATAGGTCAATACAAGCTTATCAATTTCAATCTAGTATCAGCCAGCATGATTGGTATCTATTATTTCAATACTCAAAATGATACACATTAAGTGGCGTATATTCTAGTTCTAATACCAATCGATATCAGCCTTATTCTGGCCATTCCGATCAATACCGGTAATATCGGTAAAAATTGTATTTTGAATTTTATTTCAGATATGTGTTACTTAAATTAAATATTATATTGTATTTATTCTTCCATGGGGTGGCCTCGGGTAGGAAGAGGAAGGCGGCTATTTTATCTCTTGAGTGTGAGGGGGTTGAGATTACGGAGGAAAAAGTGTTACAGAGGCACATTTATGATTACTATAAAATGCTATTTGGCTCGAAAGATCACCCTTTCATTCACCTTGACCATTCTGTTTGGGTGACTCGTAGGAGAGTAGATCAAGATGACAATGATACTCTGACCAGTCCATTCACTTTGGATGAGCTGGAGTTAGTTCTGAAATCCATGAAATCCAATACTGCCTCTGGTCCTGATGGGCTGTCAGTTAACTTTTACAAGAACTTTTGGCCTCAGCTCAAGCCTCTGATTAAAGAGATGCTAGATAAACTTCACTTAGGAGAGCTTGACCTGAATAGACTTAACTTTAGGGTGATTGTTCTTATACCAAAAATTAGAGATGCTAATAATATTAGACAATTTAGACCTGTTTGCCTGCTCAATGTGTGTTATAAACTTATCACCAAAGTGCTAACCCTCAGACTTACCAAGGTAGCAAGTAAGATAATTGATTAAAGCGAGACATCTTTCATTCCTGGTAGAAACATCTTGGAGGGTGTTGTGATCCTACAGGAGGTTGTTCATGAGATGAAGAGGAAGAACCTGAAGGAAGTTATTTTAAAACTGGATTTCGAGAAAGCTTATGATCGAGTCCACTGGGGTTTTTTGATTGAGGTGCTTCAACGAAAAGGTTTTAGTGAACAATGGGTGAATTGGATGAAGAATGTTACAGAAGGGGGAGGGTTGCTATTAATATTAATGGAGATGTGGGGGGTACTTCAGGACTTACAAAGGCGTGAGACAAGGCGATTCATTATCCCCTCTTTTATTCAACCTGATTGCTGATGTACTGTCAGAAATTCTGTTAAAAGCTAAAGAACAAGGTCACCTGGTGGGCTTGGTTCCTCATCTGGTGGAAGGGGGCCTTACTCATCTGCAATATGCAGATGACACAATCCTAATGGTAGAGTACTCTGATTACAACCTGATGGTGCTGAAATATTTGCTGTATTGCTATGAGGCTATGTCTGGAATGCGTATCAACTCTCAGAAGAGTGAGGTTTTCAGCATTGGTTTAACTGAGGAAGAGGCAAATAAAGCTGCTGATGGTTTCAATTGCAGTTTGGGGAGTTGGCCTTTTAAATATCTAGGCTTGCCAATTAGCATGACAAAGCTCAAGAAAACAGATTTCGAAGGGGTGATAACTAAGGTAGAGAAAAGATTAGCTTCCTGGAAATCAAGGCATTTGTCTTATGGAGGGCGCATGATATTGATTGATGCTTGTTTAAGCAGCATTCCAATGTATGCAATGGAAGTTTTCAACTTGCCTGAGTACATCCATAAGAGAATAGACAGCATGAGGAGTAATTTCTTTTGAGAGAGGTAGAAAGGAAGAAGAAATATCACATGATAAGCTGGAAAGTGCTTTGCACCCCTAAAGAATTTGGGGGGATGGGATTTTTAGATACTAGAGCCTTCAATCCTCTTATCTTGGGGGGTCCTCTTTTTGGGAAGGTTTACATAAGGCGAAACACTGGGCTTGAATGGGGAGTGGTTATCGTTTGGGCTCAGGGGTGTGAATATCCTTTTGGTCAGATGTTTGGTACCAAGATGTACCTTTGAAGATTGTGTTCCTCACCCTGTTTAATATTTGTCATGATATGAATGCCTCCGTTGCAGAGGTGGTAGATACCTATGAAAGGGGGGAGTTGTTTAGAAGATCTCTGGGAGACAGAATTAGTCCAATGGGAAGGTCTGAGAAGGGTTATCAGCGAAATCATGTTGAACCACACTGAGGATGAAATGCTGTGGCTAATTGATAATAGAAGCTTCTCAATAAGGTCTTTGTATAGACTAATCACTCATAGAGTACTTGATTCTAAAAGCATGATAGTTTGGAAAAGCCATATGCCTCTTAAAGTTAAAATCTTTGTCTGGTTACTAATTAGAGGCAGAATTCAGGTAGGAGATCAACTGGTCAAAATGAATTAGAGGGTTTGTCCTTGTTGCAAGCTTTGCCAACAGCTAGAAATTGCTGACCACCTCATTTTCCAATGCCCCCCTACAAAGTTCTTCTGGTGTGTTCTTAGGGACACGTTTAGTTGGGCTCGGGTACCTTGCAACCGAAGGGAGTTTCTGGAAATTCTGGGAGGGTATTCAAATTCTAAGCAATCTTGTGTTGTTACGGGGGTGTCTGGTGCTAGTACCTGGGCGTTGTGGCTTTTACGCAATGAGTTTGTTTTTAAACTCTCGATTTATACTAACGTCTTGCAGGTTTTGCACAAAGTGCTATTGTATCTCACGCAATGGCTATTGATGGTGCTAGCTCGAATCAAATTGGAGGCGTCAAAGTGTTTGGGCTTGCTCCGTGCAAGGCTTCAAACACTAACTCAACATGCAAGCTCACCAAACGAGTCTGCTCCAGAATGAAGTGAACACAAAAACGTTGTGAAAAAACTGACTTGGTCTCGGCTGGCTGGAGTAAATCTATGCAGTATTAGTCTCTAGTCGGGTTCTGTGATGGCCTGTGATGTCTCTATGCATTTTGTGTCTAAAAACTGTGGTGGCATAAGTTGAAGTGTTGATGTCTTTTGTTTCCTGGTGGTGTCAAGATTAATCTTTTACCTTTGAAGACAAAGTTGGTAGGCTGATTTTGAGGGATGGATGTTGGTTTGTCCTTTGGTTGTAGCTGACAACCCCAGCATAAACACAGGTTTCTATTGTGGTGCTTTCTAATAAAGCAGGACTGAATAAGCCTTTTTATCAAAAAATACACTATATTTAAGATATCAACATATTCAATATACCATATTTAACCATATATATATATATTAAATAAAATATTTTATAAATAAACCTATATTATTTTATTAAATCCTGAAATGGTGTATCGGTATCAACCGATACTAATAATCCATTCCAATCCAAGAGTGAAACCGGAGTGTACTCTGGAATTAAAAAGCTTGGGCAACATGTTTTTTCTTGTCTGCAAGTTTCCAAGGAATAATCTTTGCATGTGATTTTAGAAGTAGGTAAGTATAGATATAGGAGTGATTAGATGGAATAATGACTAATCAAATCTAGAGGTGGTATATGTATTTTAGAAGTAAAATTAATTTTAAAATATTAGGTTATTATATTTAGAATAAATTTTAGACTCTAAAACTTATATTTTATGACGAAGGAAGTATATTCTCTCTGCTTTATAAAATTCATTAGCTGTACATCTAAAAATAAATTAGTCACAAGTTACCAACAACGATAAACCTGAACCACCAATGGATCACCAATGGATCTCGCATAGACAACAATGGAGAGGATCAGGCATTTGACCTCTACGCCCGTGGCTCAACTCCGATCTGAATCCTCAATTGCTCAACAGGATGGAAAGGAGGAGAGAATGGAAGCGGAGGCACAGGAGAGGGAGCAACTGGTGGACGCCCGGAATCGATTCACCTCGTCTCGTGTAATCGTGGTACAGCGCCGCTCCCACCGCTTTTGGGATGAGGTCTCCTTTGACGGGGGAGGCGAGGAGACGCCGGGGGAAGACGTCGTCGACGAGGTGGAAGGAGTGGTGCGATTCCGGCGTGGTCCGCGTGGATTGGACCTTGCCTCCGGGGCCGTTACTACGGAAAGAGCTCGAACCACAAAATCGGTTGCTCTAGTGTTTGAAGCGGGGCCATGGCGAGCACATCCGTGCACGGCGACGAAGCGGCCGTCGGCGGTGAGGCCAGCGGAGAGCAGAGAAAGCCTTAGCCAAACTGTGAGCACATGATGTTCCATAAGAACAGGACTTCAATCAATGTACATCGAAGCGAAATGACAACGCAGTCCTAAGAAGGACAATGGACATAAACATAACGAAAAGCTAAGCATCATCAAGATGACATGAACTAATTAATTAGAACTGTAATATCATCTGATCTATTTCAGCACCCCTGCTGCTGTTGCTTCCCCTTAAGCAGCGAAGAGGACTCGGCAGAGCAGTCCGATGGTCCTGTTGTTGAAGAGGAGCTCGTGCTCGTCAAGCGTTCACCATTAGTGGAAGAACAAAATCCGGCACCTGAGGGATTCCCGGTCGACAACGACAAACTAGCAGCAGAAGCAGCGAGGTTGAAACACGGAGTAAGGCACGGCGGGGGCGAGTACGTCGGCACGGGCATCTTGGGAGGAAGACGAGGCAACGGCGCCTCGAACTGAAGCGCGCCGAGCGCTTGTTTGATGGACGGCCGCACGCCGTGGTCCGGGTGCGCGCACCAGAGCCCCACGACCATCACGCACTCCATCTGCTTCGTGTCGAACTCGCCTTGCAGCCGCTCGTCGGCGGCCTCGAGTATGGTGCCCCGGCCGTGGAGGTCCCAGACCCACTCGAGGAGTTTGGCCTTGATCTCTTGGGGCGGCAGCAGCATCACCGGCTTCCTGCCGCAGCATATCTCAAGCAGCACGATGCCGAAGCTGTAGACATCGGACGCGGTGCTCGCCTTGCCGGAGGCTGCGTACTCCGGGTCCATGTACCCCATCGTCCCCGCTAGAACCGTCGTCTGCGAGGTTTCGCCGTGGTCGACGAGCTTCGCCAGCCCGAAGTCGCCGAGCTTGGCGGCGAAGGAGGAATCCAGCATGACGTTGCTAGGCTTGATGTCCCTGTGCACCACGCACTTGTCGCAACCGGAGTGCAGGTAGAGGAGCGCCGAGCCGAGCCCGAGCGCGATCTCGTACCTGCTCGGCCACGGCAGCGCGCCGCCGCCGTCGTCGCTGTAGAGGTGCGCGTCAAGGCTACCGTTGGGCACCAACTCGTAGATGAGCAGGAAGTCGCCGCGGCCGTGGCACCAGCCGACGAGCTGCACCAAGTTCCGGTGCCGGAGCCGGCTGATGATCTTCACCTCGGAGCCGTACTCCTTCCTCCCCTGCTTGGAGGTCTTGGATATCCTCTTGACGGCGACCTGGAGCTGGAGGCCGCCGGGTTCGCTCAAGGAACCCCTGTACACCGACCCGAAGCCACCCTCCCCGAGCTTTCTGTCTTCGGAGAAGTTGTTCGTCGCGGTAGCTAGTTGGCCATAGAGAAATCGCCTCGGACCAGAGGCTTGCTCGAACTCATCGTCCATGCCGTCCTCGTCGGAGCCGCCCAGGTTGTATTCTTCCCTCATCCGACGACGCCTCATAGCAGCTACACCAAACCAGGTCAAGCCGCCGACAACTGCTACAGATGTTAGAACGACACCAACAACCACTCCGGCGACCGGCCGCCGGTCCTTCGAATCAACGAGATTTACCGGCTGAACCCCAATGCGCGGTGGATTTACTGTAGGTTCTTTTGTCACCTGTCTCACCACCAACGTCGAGTTGAAAGACCATGAGAGCACACGGTGCAGGTATACGGACCACCCGCTCGCCGCCGCGAACCCGATGGTCACCTGCGGGGGGAGCAAGCTCTTGAGGTCAACGGTGCTGTTGAGCTCGTACTTCTCGCCGCCATCTTTCGGGTCCATCTGCAGGACGACGGCCAGCATCCTTGTACTGTTGTTGTAGCTCACCCGTGCAACCATCGGCTCGCTACCGTTGGTGAGCCTGAGGTCAGGCAGTGGCTGGACCACGGTCGAGTTGATGGAGTCGACGTCGATCCCGATGTGGTCGCTGATCGGGTCCCAATCGTTTTGGAATGTGTCGAACTCCACCGCCACCATACCGGTGGCGGCGGACAAATTCATCGCTTTGGTGTTGTTGAAGAGGCCGAGGTTGCCACCTTCTTGGAAGTGAGGCATCATTGACGGGTAAGAAGATGACAAGAAGAAGGCGAGCCCGTCGCTGGGGCCGAAGCTGTTGTTGGTGCTGGACGACTTGATGACGAACGAGAAGTTCGTCGCGAAGCTTGTCACCTCGCCGGTGGTCTCGTCCCAGAGCGGCACCGGTTGGCTGTAGAACGCTCGGCCCGCTTTGCCCCACTTGTCTTTATCTCGCGGGTCAGCGTTCTGCGTGAGCTCGATGAGGCCGTCGAGATTCGCGGATCCATCCATGGCGATGTCGGAACGATTGAAGGTGGCGGGGTTGGAGAAGTCGTAGCTGAACCGGAGCGGAGTGCAGCAAGGTAGCTTGGCGATGAACATGCAGGAAGCGAGGAGTAGGAGTGAAGGGATCATTGAGCTCTTAGCGCCCATGCTTGCTATCAGAGTACGTAGTAGCAAACCAGTTGGCCACCGGCTCACAAGCAAACCAGTTGGCCACCGGCTCACAAGCAAACCAGTTGGCCACCGGCTCACAAGCAAACCAGTTGGCCACCGGCTATCCGAAGGGAAGAAGAAATGGTGGCGGCAACGACCGGAAGAGAAAGTAATTAATAGATTTGTGTATGTTTGGTGTTCTTGAGAATTGAAACTATCGCACCTTTGCACGGAAACAGGGTTAGCCACTTGTGCTGGCCGTACATTCTGTATAATACAATTATTAATAATAAAATCAATATTATCAAATGACATGCAAAATATATGTTTCCGAAGTAATAGTAGACAAGAACGTAACAATAATAGTTTTTTGATAAAGTTAAAAGAAATTTAATTAAAATCTTTCTAAAATAGAGGAAGTATTAATTGGCACCTCCTTTCGTTTTAGACAACCGCTTTGTATTCCATCCGTACAGCAAACTGTACTTTTATGGATTCTTAGATAGAGTAGTACGAGAAGAAAGATTATATCAGCTCCTAATTATTAATTTTATTAGCTCTAATTTATAGAAAAACCTGATTACATGATGTTATTTAGTTAACTCGATCCTATTAATTGTGTAAGTACTAAAAATAAATTTTTTACGAGGTAAATTTTGAATTAAAAACTATGTAGTTACGAGACTCAGCAACTAATATTAAGGCATTCTTTAAAATAAAGGAATTTTAAATAATTTTTATAAAAATTAAACTAATTTCTATAAAAATCATAAAAAATTCATGTGTTTTAAAGAGCCTAATAAAGAAAGATATTTTTCTTTAAAGGAAAGTTATTTCCATGCCGTGTCAACCGGGGGCTACGAGGCCACGAGGGCAATCAATATGCCGTGCGGTCGGGGGCGAAGTGACATGCATTTCCACACCATTTTATTATTATTTCTTTCTTTATGACGAAAGACTTATGAAAGACGCACGTTAAAGAAGACTGTCTTATCTCTAATTATTCTTATAAATTAGAAAATTTAAAAGGAGAGAAACGTAGAGTGTTCGACACCTTAAAAGTAGCCCGTTAAATATCCTATAAAAAATTGAGGAGACGGCGCGTCTTGTCTAGACTCTCTAGTCTCTCCCCATCCCCATGTAACCTCTTTTCCCCCTCTTTGCCTATTCTGTAAATCCGCTCTCCTTCTTTAATACATTCCGGCAATCTCCTGCCGTTCATTTAAAAAAAAGACGCGTGATTTTTTTTACGAAAATGCCCTGCGTCCGGCGTTCGACGCGAGCGCACTGCTTGGATGCTCGGCGTGGTTTGGCTTAACTTACGTACGGCCTGGTCGAGCGACGTTTTGATCTGGCCTATTAAACCATAGTGTTTCGATCCATGTTAAATCGGTTATATTTTTGAATGGATCAAAGAACTTAATTTGAAACTACTAATTCAGAACTTAATTTGAAAAATATATTTGAACAATGTTTCACTATATATTTTAGTCATGGTCTAAAAATATGTAAATCATGGTCTTAATTTGAAAGATATATTTAAAAAATTGTTTAAACTATTCACATATAATATTTTAAGCTGTTATTAATAATGTTTCGCATAATTATAAATATTATTTCAGCTAGTATATCATAATATTTTAAATAGTTGTTTTATTTTTATTTATTAAATAATGTTTCACTTTATATATTAGTAGTGTTTTCTAAAAATTTATATAACTAATGTTTCAGTCAGAAACACAGTTTTTTAAGTATTTATATATAATATTTTAATCAATTCTGATCAATGTTTAATATATTTATACGCAATATTTCAGTCTGTAACTCATAATATTTTGGTGTTACTGGTTGTTGTAACGGTTTGATCCGTTGGTCATGGTTCAGCTGCGGGAAATCGGATGGCAGTGAAGAGCATCCGATTTTTTTGCCCTGCTTAGACGTCCGACGCGACTTAAGTGTCTTTTTTTTTTTCACGTGTAGCGCATTAGATGTCCCCTTTTTCTCCCATCACGTCTCTTTTACTTATTTATGCCCGAGTATAAATCTCGATCCTATAGGGTGGCCGGCTTTAGGCGCCAGTGGACAGGACGGAGTGATATACGGTTTCATGGATAGAATGTTCTACATTAATCGGTTAGGTGGGTGTATAGAATGAACGAATTCTTTATTTGGTAGAAACGATATGATGGGCTATACTTATTATATATTTGCTATGTTTTATATTATAGATCGTTTGATTATATTTTAAAACAAGCAACACTAGTTTTGATCATGTTTTTAAAATATATATATTAATATTTATAATATCTAATAAATACCCTATGAAGACTTATTTTATGGTGGAACTAACGAACTAATTATGTATTGTGATTATTGCTATATTTTTCTATAAAATTAGTTAAAGTAAAATCGAGATGTTTAACTTATATTATTTGGGATCCTATTTTATATATTTAATTACAATGAAAATATAATGGTGCAATCAAATAACAAATTAGATAAGTAATTTAAGACAAAAAATTATTTAAAATTTGCTAACAAAACATTGAACCACACTGCAACTAATTAGAACAATAGCATGCTACATCATCATAAGCCAAGGATGGATTGCTCCATTCCACCAATTGGTAATCCAAGCATTCAACATATTTGAAGAATATCATATGGTGGTCACCCCATCTCAAAAGTTATCGTCAAATTTCATCTAATCATATCGCACGGACTAAACACATCCTTAAAAACTTACTAACCAAAAATTGAACCCACCCAATCAACCAGATGTTGTCCCTACCCTGTTCCTCAGCCTAGAGTGTACTCCTAGCTCCTTAGTTTACATCCTTCTCGATGTTGTCCCTACCCTGTTCTTCTACTGTCTTTCAGGTCCTTTTTGGCACCTTTTCAGTCGTCTCCTAACTCAATTGTAAACGTTTTTTCTTCCCCTACTTAATATATTGTGTAGGGACTCTCTCGCTCCCCTTTTCAAAAAAAATTTAATGTCAATCCAATCATGTCTGAGCTTCTTCAAATTTAATGTCAATCCAATCGCTGTTGACTCGACGAAGAGTGGGTTAGAGCAAGGCTAATAATTCAACTAGTGGTTAACTTTATACTTATGACATACCATATATAGCTGATCTAATAGTTTACTTATATAATAGTTAGCTATCTATATATACTATATATTTAATACGTAAACTACCATAACATCTCACAGAGTTTATGAAAACATGTATACCAACGGATTGTAAGTTAGTAGCCCGCTTTTTTCTCTCTCCTCTCTTTTTTTCTCCACCTCAACACTAATCTGATGTGATAATTCTTCCAGCTAAGCTTACTATGCTTGCTCTTAGGGCCTTAGATCTAGAACTATTGTCGCCTTCTCTCCTTTGTTGTACTTACACACAGTCTCGCCCTCTCTCCAAGGGAGTCCATGGTTCCCTCACAAAATGAGGCAATCGAAGCAATTGATTCTAAATCAAATCAATGGTTGTCAACGAATGTATGATTGAAGGAACCGCAAATCGAAGCAGTTGAGATACTTTTATATCCTAGTGGTGCACGAAGGAATTATAGTCAATGGGATTTTAAGTTGGAAAAAAGATTGAAGGAACCGCGTGCACGTTGGAGTCTGCTTGACTAGTCCAGTCAACTGCGATCACAAAATGATCGGATTAATAAAGAGAATAGCAGTGATATAACGTGCTGAAACGCGGCGTGCCGGCATAGCAAAATCTTAAGGTTCTTGTGTAAGATAAATATCTCATATATTAAGAGATATTAGGAGGTACTAAAATTTTCAGTAAAATTTCTTCAAAAGAAAAATCCTTAGTAAAATTCTCCCAAAAGAAAACATGGGAAGGAAAAAATACAGTGAAAGAATAGGATTACACGTCTAAAACAGAGGATTAAAAACACATAAATTCTGGTTTTAGCTTAAACATGCCAGAATTTATCAAATTTCCACTCGGTGACAATGGGCCTACTGAACAACAGGTCCACAACAGCAGTCAATGAAGATTACTTTTTCGTTCTTCATGCACATAATTTCCACGTTGAGATCGGGCCGGATTCTTTTTTCCTAGGGACTCTTTTAGAACGAAATTTTTTATAGAAACTAGTTCAATTTCTCACAAAATCATCCAGATTTTATTCAATTTAAAGAAGTCTTGATATAGACCTAATTTGACAAGCTAAGAACTGAGCTCATTTCACATAAATGAATCCCTATACGATCATTTTTACGCGAACCTAAATCCTCTATTTTCTCTCCACCTAATCCTACGTTCGAAAAGACCTAAGGGGGAAAAAAGGAAAAATCTCTATTTTTACGCTAGTACAACTACTAGTGGTGAACAAGTAGACGATGATAAGAATTAAGATAGATTCTTTACGAGCCAAGCCAGTTCGGTGAAACTCCGTCGGTCCGTGTAGCTGGAAGTTGGAACCGTGTGACATCCAGCCAGTACAGAAGATCCCTGAAGGAAAAAAAAACTGTAGAGTACATTACACACTATACGGCCTGTTGAATGCAGCGCAACCGCGGCAAAGAGACAGCCGACAGGTGCGCAATTACGTCGAAGCTAACGGGAAGTACTCAGAATGCGTCACGAGACCGTCAATTATTGACGCCCTTCGTATATGATGTAGCTTATTTCTATAAACTAAAATAAATATATTAGATTTTTATGCTAATTTATTATAATATATGTTATAAATTGTAATAATCCAATAAGATGATCGAACCTAACTTTTTTAGTTCATTAGTATTGAAAAGACTCAAATACTTATTGTCGTTTGATGAAAATTATCCACGGCCGCCATCCAAACGAAAACTATACCTCTATCTTCCTCAGCGCTGTCTCGGGCCGACCCATGCCAGCCCCTAGGCTCAACGTAGCCATGTCTCCGCACTGCCGCTCACCTCCACGTTGCTCCGCGCCTTCGTGTCAGCCTCTGCTTCTGTGCCACCCCTCGCCTCCACACCGCCCCATGCCTCAGCGCCGCCCTAGCCCAGCCCCCACCTCAATGCCACCCATCGTCTTGACGCAGCTGCTTGCCTTCGCTCTGAGCCCCACCTCTGTGCCCCCTGCCTTGGCGTCAACTCCCGCCATTCCTTGGATTCGAGCTTGTCCCCCACCGGCCATGACTGTGTTGAGGGCATTGCAATATTTAACATCTATTAAGTTATCAATAATCTAGTCTACTAAATAGGTTCTAGTTTATTATAAGCCAAATTATTATAATCAAGTTTATTATAATCTCTACTTATAAGCTAGATTACTATAATCTCGAGCTAAAACAAACAATGTCTTATTTATTTGTGCAATAATTTAACAAAAATACTTCCTCTTCAGTGTCTAACATGAAAGGATTTATCAGACGCTCGCTGGGGCTGCCATCTACCGTCGGTTATGAAGTAAATCAAGTCTCTGAATTTCTCCACATTTGTTCTGGTCTCAGTTCAGCAAAAGTTGGTGTTAAGTTCTATTTTACTACACAAGCAACAAGCATGCGGTTTCTTTTGTCCTCCATGCTTTCAGGGATTGGTGGTTATATTCCTCGAGAAATCATGAATCTATCTTTAAATCTATAAAAATATTTTGTTGTCGTTTCAGCCAAACTATCCTTCTATTGGGCTTCTTGCTCCTGAATCCAGACACAGATAAGCAACTAGAGTTATAGGTAATAAACTAACAACACAAGTAAATATATCTAGATATTTTATTCTTTTATTGAGAATGTAAGTTAGAACTTTACGTGTTACCTAATAGATTTATAGTTTATAGTTCTCCGTATATATAGTAGCCAAAAGATCAATCCACTGTACTAATAGTAACTTATATCATAGACTTCTCTTCTATGTTTTGCATATAGTGATTTTTTTTTGTGTTACAAATAGCATCATCGAATGTTGTATCTGTCTAAAATATTTTTGACCAAGTAATAAAATATTTTTCACTAAGTATGTTTTGCATCGGTCGATCCTTATTTGTGTCTGTAATTTAATGCTTGCGTGCATGTACATAAATAGTATTAGAGATAATACGAGGAAAAAACTCATCAAAAGTGTTTAGAAAAATCTAAGAAACACTTGTAATACTGGACAAACATAAAAAAAAAGTATGCCCTATGTACCGAGTAGCAGACGGACGGAGCGACGGCGAGAACCACCGATTTGGACCAGGCCCATTTAAAAGTGGTATTGTGACCAGATAAATAAATGGTCTGACTCTTTGATCAAATAGTATGTAAGTTTGAAAGAAACGAATTTAATGCTAAATTGATAAATAATTTTCAAATATTTTTTCAATGACTTTTATATAGAAAGTTTTTAGAGTTGAAATTCGGACCGAAAATCTAGTGATAAGCAGTTTACCGCCTAGTGCTTTTGGAAACATTGCCAACTTTCAAAATCAGAGGAAAAAATAGGCATCGACACGACCCGATTCTTTAAACAAATCATACGCGTTTGGTTTTACGGTGTCTAATATGAGGTTCAGTTGACAATGGCTTTCAGTCAAACATCAACAAAATGTACCTTCTTTCACGGGCACACTTTGAACCCAAAGCAACTGTGTATGATCCAATTCCAGTTGAGTGTAACGACTAATAAGAAGCAAATTACATGTCACAAGTACAGTTACGGACGAGCAGCTCTACGCTCTTGACGTGCCTCCATGGCCCTCTCAACATTCTCCACATGCCTGCAGCACTGGATCTCAAAATGCCTTGCTGCATTTTGGGCAGAAATAAACTGAGTTGACTAACTTATTGGATTGTTATAATCTACACTTTAGATTATAATAAGCTAATATAATAAACTGCTCTATTTATTTTAATTTATGTAAATAAGCTAGATTATTATAATCTTAAACTGAAATAAACAAAGCCTAAGACCCCACAGTGGAAAATCTCGCTGAGCACTATAGCTGGTAACATCAGGTAATCTAGAGACTCATGTTGTGATATCATTTGACAGCAACTAGAGGCATCACAGGAACAAAAATAGGAACTTTTCCACGCTCTAAATAAATTTTGCATGTGGAACATGAGTCTGAAACAATATAGAGGAATGCGGTTGCAAATAAGAGTGCCACACTGCCACTACCTTTTTTTCATTTTTTTTATTTAAGATGTGTCAGACATGAACTTTTTTTAAAGAAGTAGGAGATGTATTAAAGAGGAAAAAAAGGTTTAACAGAAGGAGACCTTAGATGGACTCCGGAAAAAACAGCACTAGAAGCAGCAAAGACAACACACGCTAGAGACAACCAAAAAAAGCACCTCTGCTAGAGGTCAACAACGTAGGACCAGAAGAGCCAGCACTGTCACTTATCCCCCCTAGCCGCGGTTGATGGCAGATGTCAACGTCTTGCACCACAAGGCGAAAAACTTGTGACGCCGAAGCGGAAACTCCTTGGAAAATACATCGATTACGTTTCTTCTAAAGTTCCAGATGACGTAGATAAAAATCCCGTTGAGGGGGCGCCGGCAATGCTTCGGGAAAGAGGAGGAAATTGTCCTCCAGTGGTCAACCATGGAGGTTTCTTGCACCGGCGAGGAGAAAGCTGGTAAAGCCTGCCAAATGGAGACCCGATGCCACACCTCTTTTGCAAAGATGCAAGAGAAGAGGAGGTGGCTGACGGTTTCATCATCTTGATCACAAAGGATACAACAGTGTATCCGAGGCCAGCCCCTCTTAGCTAGGTTGTCTGCTGTCAGGATTTTCTGCTAAATAGTAAGCCAGGCGAAAATCCTACATTTTCCTTCGGCGCGAGCACTCCAAATGAGGGAAGGCCAGGGAGGTTTAATGGATCCGGCAAATTGGATGGTGTAGGCCGAGCTGGCCGAGTATTCCCCATGAGGGTTCCAGTGCCATTTGATTTGGTCATGAGCCGACGGGTCCCTAGGATGACTGTTGATCAAGGTCCAGAGAGGAATGAGCTCTGCCATAACATTTGGGTCAGTGATGTGGCTGGCGACGCGAAGCCAATCGTAGTTATGAAGCTCGGCTTCCATAGACTTGTTCTTTCTAGCCGCTAGGCGATAAACATTTGGTGCCAAGTCCATTGGGGCGCAGCCATTCAACCACCTGGATTGCCAGAAACCAAAACGATCTCCTTTGCCAATGTTGATGATCGTCGAGGCATCGAAGAGGTCTTTGTCAATGGGGTCCAGAGGCGGTGAGGTGCCCTGTCACACTTGGCGGTTGTCAGTTGCCATCTTTCAAGACCACCGAAGACGCAAGCTCGCCCGAAATGGTAGAGGTTGAGCACTCCCAAGCCTCCGTGGGATTTCAGGAACAGATCTTCGACCAATTAACCAAGCAGTGTCCTCCGCCAACCTCTCCCTCCCCTTTCCACGGAAACGTCCTCCTGTTAGACATGAACTTTCCTTCTCCATCTTTTCGAGTCAGTGGCTAGGAGTCTATCAAGTCACAATTCTAAAGCCAAATTAACCCTAAGGTTTCCCCCCCAAACTACCACTTCCAAGAACTACTTCAAGAAATATAGCAATATTCCAGGGAAAGATCAGTTATTTGGCTCCACGATCTACAGAACAACAAATTTCCTAAAACCTGCGGAGCAAAAATCCAATTTTGGCAACGACGCTTCAAGAAACCAAACAACATGGGGTGGAAACGTACCCGCGGTCGCAGGCGAAGGGCAGGAAGTCTATCTGATTGCAGTCGCCGACGCTGCAGTGCTTACCCAGGTTCGAGAACTCCGGCGTCCCCATCTCCGACGGAGTTGCCTGCTTCCGGCTGTTGCCGCCGGTGGGAGGGAATGGAAGAGGGGGAACGCTCGCTCGTTCGTTCGTCAGGAGCGTGGAGCACGAAATCGAATAGCATACTACATACATAACGTTTTGACCTGGACGAAAACGGGTAGCATGTTATACAGTTACAGCCCTCTAGATTCGCTTTTAAACTCAAATATGAATACCAGAATACAGACAAAATACGAATGTGATTTGTGCTGTTGAATGTGATTATGTGAACATCGAGAGAATATTTGAGCTGTAGATTATAAAAAGAGTTACCGTAAACAATAAAAAACTGCTTTAAGATAAAAACCGTAAAAAACTATGAATTTGCTGTTTAATTGAAGCAGATGTTTGTTAACGTCCAGGGTCTATTTGAAAAAATTCCGGAGAGCTGACGCTGCGGAATTTTTCAGCGTGAAAACAACTGGTCGCCTTATTCACCGACTCAATCAAACTGTCACAACCAAAATACATGCAAATGCACAAATCGGGATGATGACATGATGTTCCTGATACGAGAGTCAAGAGTGGCATCATTCCATAAGAACAGGATATGCTAGCTAAAGTCGAAAAAACATAGAAGGCAGTGGTGTAGCCAGGAAAAAATCTTTGGGTGGTCCTAATTACTTAGCAGGAGAGCGGACCGGTGGAGGCTGATGCAGTGATGCCCAGCGGCAGGAGGCAGGGGGCTGTCCGGCGACGGCCGCCGAGCGCCGAGCGAGGCAAGCCGACCACGCCGTCAGCCGCCAGCAAGGGCGCAGCCACGCGCACGGGCGGCGCAGGGTGCTGGCCACTGGCCGCTGGGGCCTAGGGCGGCGGCCGACGGGGGATGGGTCGATGGCCGAGCGGCGTGGTGGAGACGGGGGATGGGCGACGCGGCGGTGGAGGATGGGTGGCGCGGCGGCGCACCAAGCAGGATGGGGGGAAATTGCTAGAGATTGGACTACTAGAGCGTTGGTCTCTCAACTCACATACAGTTTGCTTGGCATTTCTTAGGCTGGTACGAAATTAGACCTATGATAGGTTTTAATGGGCCGTTTTCGGGATAGTTCTAGGCCTACGTGGACTACCCTGGCCCCTGATAGAAGTTTCATCAATGTTCATCAAAGCAAAATGACACCGCAGACCTAAGAAGGCCAATGGACATAAACACAACTAAAAGATAAGCAACATCAAGATGACATAAAGTAATTAATTACAAGTGTAATATCATCTGATCAAAGGTTGCTTAGGGTACTCCCAACCTTTTACCTCAACTAGTTTCTATAACATTAAATAATGTGTCATATAAGAAAAAACTAGTATAGCAAGGAATTTAATAAAAAAAGAAAAAATTATAGAAACCAAATCTTAAAAAGGCAAATTTTACGATGCACCGGAAATATTGTGGACCATCCATCTATTTTGATCTAATAGTTATGATTAAAGACGGTGACCTATTACCTCCTAGAGGTAATAGGTCACCCTTTATTTTTTATTTTTTTATAATTATTTTTTATCCGATAGAAATTTAGTGCCATTTTTTTAGGAATTTTCTAATTATCAGCGCTCCTACATGCATGATTTACTTTCCACGCATGCAGATTGCTGTTGGCGCCTCCTTCCTTTTCTCCAGCATTCCTAATTTTGCTCAACATTCCTGATTTTGCTTTTATTTTTCTCTTGCATGCGGCGGTTTTTGTTTTATTTAAAAAAATCCGGAAAAAGATGATTAGTATAAACCGATCAGTTTCATTTAAAATTAAAATATAAATTTGAAAAAATGAAAAAAATCTTAATTTTTTTAAATACTAGGTGATTTATGATGATTTATGGTGAAATTTATTTTCAAAAATATTAAAATTTCAGATGATTAGTATAAATCGATCAGTTTCATTCAAAATTGAAATATAAATTTGAAAAAAAATGAAAAAAATCTTTTAAATACTAGGT
>KE371385.1:100081-121205 GCA_000418225.1 Zizania latifolia | reverse complement strand
CTGCCACCGCCGCACCGTCATCAGCCGCTACTGCCATCCTCACCGCGCTACACCTTCCACGCTGCCCACAGCGCTCGCCACCACGCTGACGCCGTGCTGAAGCCACCCAGCCATCGCGTCGACCCCGCGCCACATGCCACTGCTCCAGGCTTCGCCACCGCTAGCCGCACACCTGGAGAGGACCAGATCTGAAGAAAACCTCATTGCCAGCCAACGTGAGGGCCAGAACCTGCCACTCCGCCGTCGGCTCCAGATATGGCACCTCGCGCACCAAACACTGTAGATCCCCACCGCTGCCTTCCTCGCGACCGCGCAAGGGGACCGGCGGAGCACTCCGACGACGACGAGGCGAGGAGAATGGTAGGAGAAATGGCGGCGGCTGGAGCCCTAGCCACCACCTGGGCAACATGAGAGGTGGGAAAGTGCGACACGCTCCACCCTAGGAAAGGTTGCAGTATTCGCTCTTCACTAAAGATGAGAGATTTAATAAGTAGTGTTCACTTGTTGGTGATAAAAAATAAACTATAGAGAATATGATATTGAGAGTTTGCTGAAGAGTAAGATTATTTAGATAACTTTCTATGGGATAATATTGGAAGTGAATTTTTAGACATCTCTTAAAAATACTCTCTAATCCCCTCTTTTCTTACGGAAATCTACGATTTACCACGAATAAAACGTCGACTCCACGAAATTTCGTAAAATCAGCAAATAAAGGTTTCATGATTCGCCATCGAACAAACAAATTTCTCCCTCTTTTGTCACCACTGTTACTCTACTCATGTGTCTAACTAATACAGTTAGTTGTCGTGAATTTTATCAAAATGCCAACAATACCCACGGCTAATTATAAGAAAACCGCTATTTATAAAGAGAAAATTACTAGGTGTGATAATTACATTGACTTACAAGTGTATTTGATAATTTATTATAAAATTATATAGCAAAGTAGCTAACGGTATTACGAAACCCAAGGGCAAAAAGACATTTCATAGTAGCTCGTGATATCAGTTAGACGAAAAGATAATGACATTAGCAGCGGTAGACAGAGAAATTAGATTGTCTTGTCGTAAATTATAGAACTTATATTCGTTGATGATAAATTGATCATATACCTTCTATTCTCTATTTATATGAAAATTTAGAATTTACTCTTCTAGCACATATATCATTGATCTAAAAGAACCCCACATATCAGTGAGACATGGAAAAAAAATCTCTAATTTTTATCTAAAAAGAGGATATATGATAAAATCTCTCTTTTATGAATCAGAGTCTTATTGGCGGAAAATCATGGATTTTCTTTTTTATGGGTGGGGCTGACATGATCTAACTTTTCTAAATTCTATTAGTGGACACTAACTAGCTAGTTTTCACAATCTTAAGCTTACAAAACAAAGCCTAATAAAACTGTCTGATTGCATGAGTCAGCACCCTTAGCAGACGCGACACTTCACCCAAAAACAAACACAATATCCGGAGGAAGAAACCGAGGCGAAGCCGCAGGATGCAGGAAACGGGGATGGAGATGGAAATACCGAGAATGCCCTCGTCACCCTCCAATGGCGGGCACCTCTCCTGCCACGGCCTGGCCCACCTCCCGCTCGGCTTCCGCCTATTTAACCAGGGAAGCATCCGATCCTACTCACCACTCACCACCCAGCTCAGCTCGGCGAAGCGAGAGAGGAAGTGACCAATGGTTTCGCGGTTGCTAGTGGCGGAGCACTAGCGGCGGCGACGACGACATCACCCACGGCGACACATGTTGAGTGAACAAACGGCGGCTAGTGGTAGCAGCGGCGGCAGCGGGATCGTCATCAGCAACGGCAGTGGTGAGGAGAGGGAGAGGGGGGAACAGGAGGGGGTGGTGGAGGAGGAGGAGCCGGAGTTTCGGGACATCCACGCGCTGAGCCCGCCGCCGAGCCAGCCGCCGTCGTACCGCCGGAGCAGAGTGGGCAGGGAGTCGTGGGAGTCCGCGGCGGGGAGCAGGCACACGTCGATCCGCTCCGTCGGGAGTGACACTGCCCCCAGCGAGCTCTTCATGACTATAAGCAGGGAGTTCTCGGCCATGGTCGCCGCAGCAGCCAACGCCAACGCCGCCGCCGCCGGATCAGAAGCCGGAGCCGCGAACGGTGACCACGGTCGCGCCGGTGACGACGCGTTGGGGAGGATAGGGGAGGAGGAGCTGGAGGAGACGAACCCGCTGGCCATCGTGCCTGACAGCAATCCCATCTCATCCCCGCGCCGGGGGCCACAGCTCACGCTTCCCGCCGCCGGGGACGTGGGGAGCGTGAGCGGCGGCCACGGCGACGAGGTGTCGGTGGGACAGGTGAAGAAGGAGGAGGTGGAGTCCAAGATCGCCGCGTGGCAGATCGCCGAGGTCGCCAAGGTCAACAACCGCTTCAAGCGCGAGGAGGTCGTCATCAATGGCTGGGAGGGCGACCAGGTCGAGAAGGCCAACGCCTGGCTCAAGAAGTACGAGGTAAACAAAAAAAAACTCCGATCGATTCGACGCCATTGATTTCCAATAGAGCTCGAGCTCTGACCGAATTGCGCGTTCGCGATTGCAGAGGAAGCTGGAGGAGAAGAGGGCCAAGGCGATGGAGAAGGCGCAGAACGAGGTGGCGACGGCGCGGCGGAAGGCGGAGGAGAAGCGCGCGTCGGCGGAGGCCAAGAGGGGCACTAAGGTGGCGCGCGTGCTGGAGCTCGCCCACTTCATGAGGGCCGTGGGGAGGGCGCCGTCCAAGCGCTCCTTCTTCTGAACTCCTTCCTCCCCTCCCCCCTCTCTGCTTCGCGCTCGCCGCCGTTCGCCTGATCGTTCACCGCTTCGCTTCCCAAGGATCAGTGCTATGTGGAACTCTCGTTTTAGTGTTGCATCCACATGTTATGATGTATCGTCATCACATCCTTCTTTTTTCTTGTTCTTTTCCCCCTTTCTTTCTTGTGTTTGATAAGGTATTGCAAAGACAGAAGTACATAGCATAAGATGGATGGATGGTGCTCTGCCTCTAGAGCTTATGAGGACAAGAGCTGCCTGTATTTTGTCATCAAGGATTGTGTATGTCAATATGAACAAGATATGGAGCTACCGTTTTGTGTGATTTTGATGGGTCAGTTTCTGAAGTTGCTTTCTTGATTCCCCCTTTTCAACTGTTCCCCTTCACTTCATTTTTATGTTAGTATGAAGTTTCCCTGGCACCTCAGCGCCTTGTCCTGCTCCTTTTATGGCTTCCTAAATGATTAGCTAACAGCATTTTGACAAAAGCCTTGAATGCACAATGTACTGAAGAGTACTTGAGCAGAGTAACTTTCGGCCCAAGTACTGAGCCCTGCAGCCTTGATTTCGCCATTTCGTCATGTGATCCACTGGTTTCATTGTTTCGCTTCGAGTTTGAACATCAGATTCCTGCCGAATCTCCTACACAACTGGAAATTATTGTATCGAGGCCGCTTTTAGAACAAGAATTTGAAATAATATAGGACTGGTTTGGGTAAAATTTTAGCCGAGTAGTAAACCAAATACTCCATCAAGAACATTATCTCTTGTTGGCACTACCAAACTCAACTTCTCAATTCTACCTTATCAAAATTTTAGTAAAAAACTTACCCAAGTTTTGACACTACCAAATTTTGGTAGAAATTTAAAACCAAACTAACCCTTATTTCCTATAAAATCGGGGAAAACACAAATTTCAAAGAGCCATGAGTGGACGGCAAAGTTATTTATGCTCCACCAAATGTCACATCAGCTTGCAACAAAAAAACAAAAACCTAACATGCGAAGGTCGCAAAGCTTCTGTATCTCTCTACTTTTCTCTATCGCTAGCTCCATCCTTAGTCACTCTCTCACTCTTAAGGGCTAATCCAATATTGTGGCATTGTTGTCGTCTTACAGGTTGGTCCAAGTATATTTCTCTAATCTAGTATTAATAACATTAGTCTAATATATCTATTAACCTTAATGCCTACTAAAACAGTGGTCGTTACTCGTTGTTAATAAGTCTATGGTAGTACTATTGACCTAAAATTATAGATTCGACCCAGCTCACTCTTGCACTCTTACAGTAACAAGGTGATACATTGAGGTAGCAGCAGTCTTTAAACACAAATAGGCTGGTATATCTGATAATCTGAAAGTGCCATTTGCAGTCCCGACTCCCGACTCCATAGACAGTTGGTAGGTCTAGGTCAGCTTATCTATGCGTTATCTTTTGCAGTTTTCAACCTGGAGTACCAAGTGTGGACTTGGACACCCAAAAAACATCACTCTTTTTTGTTTAGATTCCATTGTATCTAGATTAAGATTTTCTGTTCAGATTGCCCATAGTGAGAGTGTCCCGAGATTGACATTCCTTGTGGCTGGATTAAGATCTCGTGTTCAGATTGGACATAGTGAAAGTGTATGCCTAAACAAGTGATCATGTGAATGCAGTCAACATATATATGCACACATTCTTAAATTCTCACGTAGTATCATTCGATAAGAAAGCGACCAAACCTTAATTTTGGATCCGATCATACCTGAAATCTCTGTCGTTTGCGCCTTTTCAATTGATCAGCGAAGGATACGAATCCATGCATTCCATGAACTCGGACGCTATGGCGAGGATGGCCGGCCGGCTGACGGCAGTGTTCTGTGTTCATGATGTACCTTGTGGGATGACGATTTCACCTGGCCCATGGTACAAGGATTTGCCCATGTGCTTGGGACCGCTGGGGCGCCAAGCAAGCTCACATGTGTACACTGTTCTTGTGTCTGCTCACGTAACATGGCGTGTTCCGGATATTGACCTGCTAGCAGTTAGTGGTTGCATGATTAAAAAAATAAGATGCAAGCAGTTAGTACTGTGGATCAGAAGGACAGGAGAAGGTATGCACAACGCAGTTACTGTGGATCAGAAGGATCAGAGAAGGTAATGAACAATGCAATAAATCGGGTGATCCAACTCCTCGTACCTGGTTTGGAACGATGGGTTGTTCTGGTACCAGGTGACTCGTCATACCGTAAGAAAAACCATAACAAGATGATAGCTGTAGAGTGGAAATATTGTAGCTGTGCTTTTCTTGTTATGCCCAATTTTTCAATGCACAAATGGCAGAAGAGAGAACTGGGCCAAAGGAACAGTACTTACTCACAATGTATTTATACATGTATAGAAAACAGCATTAGCGTGGAAACAAACGTTGATAGCTGTACAGGAAACACAAACTGAAAAGCAGGGCAACTGAGGCTTGGGGAGTGTGTTTGCTTATTTCTCACGAGTGGAACAATGTGAATTGACCCTATATAAGGCTGTTAGGATATTCTCCACTGCCCTCTCCAGCGAATGTCCCTGAAGGTTTTGACTGATCATCTACAGGATGCTCGCTAATGACAGAAGGACATGTCTCTGAAGGATTTAGCAGACCAACCAAATTGTCCAAAGGCTCGTTCTCCGCAGGACCGTATGTCCCTGAAGGGTTTGTCAGATCAACCATATCAAACAGCTCATTCCTCGAAGAAACATATGCCTCTGATGGTGTCAGCAGATTAACTACATCAACTAAAGGTTCATCAGTGGCAGGAACTTCATCATCAGAAGACGAGAGCGTACTAAACAACTGAGCTGAACCAAAGCCAGCATCATTTTCAGTGTCCTCCGCATCAGAAATTTCCCCTTCTGAATCAGACGATTCAGCAAGCAAGACTTCAAGAGAATGGCTGCTCTTACTTGTTCTCTTCACTACAAAGGTCATGCCTAACATGTCATCCTTGTACTCATCCCCTGCAGTTGGTTTTACACTAGAATTACCTGTAAAAAGATCATCCACACAACTCCCAGTCATGTCATCACCTGAGTCGATAGCTTCTCTGGTAGGTTCTCTAATAAACGACTCCATACTAAAATCTGACCAGGAGTGCTCTACCTCTGGCTTTGTAAAGCTGTCATTGGGGCTTGCCTCCAAGCTGCTGCTCTCAGTCCATCTTTTGTTGGAATCAGGAGAGTTACGATCACAATAAAAGTCCATACCACCAGAAACAGAAGACATAGCACTGCCATCCACATTCTCAAGAGCTTTCTTCACTAATAAAATTTGATTGATATCCATAAGATTCTTAGCAGATCCTGCTGATGTTCTCTTAAAGATATGTGTTTCAGCACCATCATTACCAGAGAGTGTCTCAGAAATAACATTCTTACAAGAGTTAGCATTCCTTCTCACAAGAAACTCTGTCAAGGATAAGGTAGATTTGTCGTCATTCAACTGTCCTCCATCATCAATATATTTCAAAACAGTAGGAGAATGAGGAGCAACGATATGCTCAGTGTTTGCAACGGATGACATCATGCCTGAATTAGAACCATCATTCTGTTGATTTTCTTGGCTTCCAACATCAATAGATTCCTCAACTGTATGAAGCTGTGAAGAAACACATAAGGGTTCTGTGCTTGAAACAAATGCCATCATGTTCAAATTGAGATCATTATTCTGACCATTTTCCTCAACCTTCTCATCCAAGTTTGCCTTAGAGAGAGAAGTATGCGGATCTGCACCTGCCTCCTGATAAGATATGAAGGTATCAACCTTATTTGCATCACCAAAAGTACCGTAAAATTGGTCAGCCGAGCCATCTTTGGTGGATATCTCATCAACTTGTTCAGGAGAAAAAGAGCAAGTAGAAGAATCATTAGTATTTTCAGCAGTTGAATTACTGGCAGGGCAAGCGACAGATTGCGAGCATGATGTTTGTTTTGTTGAATTAAGAAGTGCTGCCAAGGCTGATGCTAGAGCACCATCAACAGATACATCAGTTTTGCTTTCGGAGCTGTCAACAGTGCTTTTGCTTGGAGCATCATCAGATTTTGTATGACCATCATCATGATCACCAAATTCTGCTTCTTTCTCTTCATCCACTTTATCGTCTTCATCATTAGGGAATTCGGGAGCCCTGACAACTAGACCTGGGGAAGTCTTATATTCTTTCTCAGAAGACAGAGCAAAATCAACTGATGAGAAAGACGCGTCATGAAGCTTTTCACGAGTTAACTCAGATTCACAAACAAAATCAGGAGCCTTAACAAGAGGCCTTGGGACCATGCTCGCTCCACATAAGTCGACTGGATTTTCATTAGACTTATCATAACTAAAATATTCTTCCAAAGAAAATTCTGGTGCTCTGATAACCAGACCTGGCTGCCTGTTGGTTGCAGAAGCAGAACTTCCAGCCTTGCCATCCCTATGTGATTTATCCTGTGGGTTAGTCATATCAGACAAACCATCTGGGGCTGACATTCTTGCACAAGAAACTCGTAAAGACTGAATCTCCACAGAGAATGAGTCAAATTTTTGTTCCAATCGCTGAAGCCTTGACTCAACGCTACTGAGAGGCCTCATCATACCATCATCAAACCTGGAGTAGTATGATTCCATCTTCTCCAACTTAGACAGCAGAGCATCCAGCTTTCCCTCAATGCGATTGTAAGGATTGAGATTCTCATCCATGAGAGGAGTCACAGGCTGATCTGTATTTGACACTCTCTGGTTCTTCACCAGTGGAACTTGTTTATTTTCTGTTGTTTGTACAGGCAATAGAAAAGACTTGGAATCCTTTAACTGGAACTCACAACAGTTGCCATTTTCATTAGTTATTGTATCACTATCTATAACATTTTGTTTGTTTTCCATCACTGCCGACTTGAAATTTAAATCATCTGTATGACATGGCCCTGCTTCCTGCACTATGTTTTCACATGAACTATTCACTTTCATTGCACAACCTTGGGAAAATTGGGTCTTCAATGCATCAGAAAAACATTTATTGTCGGTCTTCTGGTTCCTTGATTTGGACATTTGCATAAGGCTAGGGACAAGCATAGCTAACAAAGAACTACCTCCCATGTTTCCAGGACGCATTTCTGGTTCATCATTAATCGTCTCAACAGGATCAGCAAATATGTAGATCTCCTCAATGTGCACTGATGTCTTTGACTGGAGTGAAAGGAGGCGGACAGTTAAAGATACACATGGGCTTGCATCAGTTATTTCAGCAGTTGCTTCATAGTGTGCCTGCATTTCACATAGTAAAACAAAAGTGCAGAAACATGTAAGAAGCTATTATCACAATAGAAGCACTTCTAGCAGAAGTTTCTGGTTGAGAATTAAACTATTTCTCATGGTAAGAACAAAAAAGGCTTTACCAGAGTGGTTTCCTGTCTGGCTCCAATCACATTACGTTGTTGAGATTTTGGTCTGTTCTTTTCCACTGGTAACTCCGGGATTTTGACTTCAACCCAACTATCTTCATCAAGACTACTGTTTACGCTTTTGGTTTCTTGCCCGTGCTTTTCACTAGTTGAGGCATCACTACTCCATTGGGTCATACTTTCTTCAGCAGAGGGTAGTGGCTCTTTAATTGCAAGTCCACAACGCACTGTGCATAGATAATCCTTACTGCTATCCTTGGGGTCAGTTGTATAGTATATCTCATAAATCCGAGCTGTGCTTCGCACATACACCCTGTGAATCTCATACTTTCCCCTGAGATAAACTGAAGAACAGCTGTGAATCAGATACAGGAATAATGAAGTGGAAATTTTGATCATGATAGGTAGTATACTGTACATAGCATGACATAGACAGTTATATAATGACTTGAAATTTATAGAATGAAATGAAAATGGAACCAGATTTTGGCCATGATGGTCAGTGTAGTTTGTACAGAATGAGATGTAAAGCTTTCAACTTTCAATGGAATACCACCAGTTCCGTACTTTAAAAAAAAAATTTATAGTCTGGTAATTGGTAAAGGATGGCGAAATTAAAGTATATTAGTTTCCAAATATTAGTGGCCCTGAAATTTCAGCAAATGAATGTGCAACGCTGAAAGTTTTCAGTGGAAACACCACCAGATCCTTATTTTCCAAAAGTAACACCAACAGTTCAATAGATGATGACAAATAGAAATAAATGGTTTGAATTCCCAATATGAAGTAACCCCAATTTCTGAAAACAGCTAGTAGCGAAGCAATCAAGCAAATACATCATGGAAACTTCAGTGTGATCAATGTTACTTGGGCTGTTCACCGTGCACCAGATTCACTACGAGACTAGGCTTACCACTTATGTAAAAGTCGAAGCTAAAATTGTAAAGAAATAGCCAGATATTTTCCTTAGTACCCAGAGCGGTCGGTTACAAATTAACATCGTTGTGAGCATGGCAGATAAGCTCAAGTGTATATACCAATTATCATTGCTGAGAAATGGCAGAATAAGAAGTTCAAGTGTATCATACAATCAATCTCCAGTTGGCAGTAGCAAATGAATCCATTATCCATTGTATCACATACTACGGGATAAATATTGTGAACAGGTTATGCACACATATAACATTTTACTTATGGTACCAGTCGAAACAGTGCCGGGCGTGCCGCTAGTTACCAAAAGAAAAAAAAATACTGATCTGATACCTCCAGCCTAATAGGGTTTATCCGCAGAGAAGCTGGATACCGCGATACGGGAATTCGGAACAGCTTTTGCATCTGCATCTGATCGGCGATGCAGAACAAAGCAACACCGCGATCCGAGGCAAACCTCGCAAAATTCTGACTAGCCTAGAGCAATTCCAAGTCAAAACGAAGACTCACCAGTGACCTCGCAGGGAGGGGTGCCTCCGTCTCCATCGGGAGCCGGGCGGTCGAGGACGACGGCCAAGGGGAAGGCCTCCGCGTCGTCGGTGGACGTCTCGAACGAGACGGCGTCCTCCACGGCCGCTCCGCCTGCCGGAGCCCAGGTGGCAGAAGCCGTCCAGGGCTGCCCGGCCTCTCCTCCCGATCCCCAACCCGAAGCCTCCATTGCTCGCTTCCACGCGAGGGGGCCGTGAGCCGGCTGTGGCGTGCTGGTCCGCGCTCGCCGACTCGCCGTTCGCCTCGCTCGCTTCCGGATCCCGTCGAGTGCTCGCGTGTCCGCTTCACACGAATCTGGTGGCCGGTGGGGAGCATCTTATGGGCCTCAAATCCTTCAAGACTAATAATTTTGGGCCCAATTGGACACGACGAGGAGCCCATTAATTTGATGGGATAATAATTTTGGGCCCAATTGGGCTCGACGAGGAGCCCATTAATTTGATGGGCTAATAATTTTGGGCCGAATTGGGCTCGACGAGGAGCCCATTAATTTGATGGGCTTATATGGCCTCAGAGCTAGCCCATCTATCTCGCTAAAAATCGCGAAGCTACGTTATCCACACTACGGCGTCCGTCCGCACCGCGGCCGGCGAGGATGCAGCTCCGCTTCGTCCCGTTCGCGGCGATCGCCGCCGGGGGAGGGGGCCTGAGTTTTCTTTCCGATCCCCCTCGGTCGGTGCGCGGGAGGAGGAGGAGGAGGCCGTGTCACGATGTGGTCGCCTTCTCGTCGTCGGAGAAGGGGTCGGGGGCGGAGGTGGATGCGGAGGCGGAGGCGAAGCGCGAGGCGCGCGCTGATGAGGCGCTGCGGCGGCTGGCGGAGCTCGACTCGCAGCTGGAGGGGCTTTCCGAGCCCAGGAAGCGGCCGCCGGCGCCTCCTCTTCCACCGGGTACGTAACCCTTGCGTATGCGCCTACCCCGCTGCCCTCTTTCTGTACGTTATCAACAATTCAAGATCTTCATCGAGGCCATTAATTCATTTCAACTCTCAAATTTTAGTGGTAAATTTAAACTAGTTTATGTTTGCAAGCATCCTCGTTTTCTCAGTTGAGCCTCCTAGTTATGTATGCTCCTCCCTCTAATTTCCCCCCATTATCCAAAAAGTAGCTAATGAAATTATGATCAAGTAATCAAATCATATACTCTTTCTGTTATTACATAGATTGTTGATAGTACTGATCATACAATAACCTCATGACCTACATGCTTAGAATGGAATTTGTGTTTACAAGAGATGGATCAACATTCAGCCAATCAGTCCTCTAGATTCTAGACTGAAACTATTCATTGAGACCTTGAAACATGATGCAACTTTTACTGGCCTCACTCACAGCATTGGTGAGATCAAAGCATTAAATTGTTTTCCAGGCAGATGTCATATATTCCACAGCAACTAACTCGTATTTAGATAAGTACTTAATTAGTGGAGATGGACCAGTGCTCTGTACTGAAACTGCTCAATCAATGAAACCTCTGACATTATGCAAGTATGCAACGTTTAGGGGGCTCACCATGGATTGGACGAATGCTTTAGGATGCAGTACAACATACCATTTATGAAGAACCTAAGGACAACAGCAGTAGTTCAGTCCAGATGAAGCGACGAGGTTCATTTGCTCAGTTTGTTCTAGTGTACATGTACAATCTCCCCTTCGCCCTTTCAGTTTAAAGCATTATATAAAGACTTAATTTAAAACTTAGAGAAGTAATTCTATTACCCCCTAAAAGGTTGTGATAGGCTTGACGAGCTAATGGAAAATCTAGCCACTTAAATAGAGTTGAAACCCAAGTTTGGGTTTCAACTTTAGCCTACCCCAACCTGCCTGGGATTGAAAAGCTTTGAAGAAGAAAAAGAAGAATAAGAAGTGTTTCTATTTAAACACACTGATCCTTAAAACTGCACTTGATAATGGTTGCATATTGAGTCCCAATTGCTTTGAAACCCATCCAATTTTCTTCAGGAGAACTATATAACATTGCATCATATTTATCAATTTGTTGTTTTTAACATCACCTTGAGATGTATCTTACTGTGGTTTGCTTGAAACAGACCCTTACATGGACCGAGATATGATAACAGGGCGGGGAACAATTAATGATCTTCCAGAACTTTCTCCAACATATGTAGCATTCTCAACACTTGCACTTTTTATCCTCACGATATTCACCAACGTTGTGTTCAATCTTTACATCAAACCTTCCGTGGATGGCGTCGATCAACCTGTAAGAATTCAGAGAGTGCCTATGGTTAACCCAACTGACCAGCCATCCAAAATAGCTCCTAGACTAGACACATAATTTTGTGATAGTAAGAAGTGATTTGATTTGCTAGAACATGGATCATGTGTGTACAATCACATTTCCTCCTATGTATTTAGCATCCATACGCTTTAAGTGAACCATGTTGGTGGCTTTGAGGAAAAAAATCCATGCTGTGAGATTTTGCACATTCCTGTATGGTTTCTGACGCTATCTTGTGAACAGACATGGCTGTATGGGACTTCCAGCCATATCCAGTGTTTGCCTTTTAGCAGAAATGGAGAAAGTTTATCCTTTTTCGCTTAAAAATACCTTGTGGCCGGAGACTTGAGGATCTTGATGATCACAACGGCACATGTATGAAATTAAACATGGTCATCCTGGACCGCATATCAGATAGAGCAGATGGACAAATTCATATCAGGGGATCATGATAACGCCGGCTGTAAATGCCTCTGTTTCCTCTGAAGAACCAAGAACCACATGACAGGAATTCTGAGGTGAACTGTATGCAGGAATTCATATCAAGTTTGTTTGTTTACCTGGCTTTTCTGTTTCTCGTTTCTTTCTCTTTCCTGGCTTTGGATTATCTTGTTCAGATTGCACGAGTTTGCTGCCTTAAAAGTCTTTTTGGTCTATTTGTTAATTCACTTATCTTTTTATTAATATCAATCAGATTTTTTAACTCGGTAAATCAATATCCAACAACTCATATGCTTCCTTTTCCTTGTGGTAAAAATTATTCTAAATTAACATTTGAAAATTATAGTAAAGCTTGGATGCTTACTCCTTACCAACAAAAAATTATAATTTAAATAAGTATAATAACATATTCACACCAATCTAGAAACTAAATAATAAAGCAAAAATTAAAGGTTACACCATATTTATACTTAATTGCACATTTTTTTAATTGTGCAAGCTTAGGCTATTTATTAGTCCATTTGTTTTATATTATAAGTTGTTTTTAGTCAAAAAAATCTTTAACTTTGATCAAATTTAAAGAAAATATGTTAATATCTATGATATATAATAAATAGCATATTAAGACATATTTTACTGTGGATTTAATGAAAATAATTTAATGTTGCAATTATTGATATATTTTTCTATAAAATTGATCAAAATTAGAGATATTTAACTTATAAAAAATCAAACAACTAATATATAACCGAGCAAGTATGTAAGTTAGAATGACCGGCAAAACACAAACGAGGGATAATTAGAAGAAAAAAAATCTTCTTTGGGTTTCTGTAAAGATAGTCTAGCTTTCACAATCTCTTTTGCTTTCCTTGAGCAGGTTTCTGAATGGCTTTCGCATCGTAGATACAGTACATCTTGGTTTGTCTCTCCGTGTGTGATAAACAATGCAGTCTGATTTATTAGAACATGTGGCTACACGAACAGGTCGATCGGTAGATTTTTGATCCTGCATCAAACCTGCTTCTCCGTCTTAAGTTGGTATTTTTTTATGCTATAGCATAAATTCCCTGCTGTTTATTCTGTTTGCGTTGTGGATCTACAAATTTATTAAAAATTGTGAATATCATTGAGCACTGAAAATATATGTAATAATGTAATCAATGTGATGCCGATCGCCGGCGACCGGCCCTTGAATCCAGTGTGTAACCTCATGGTGTCATCATGATGTATTTTATAGAACTCTCATAAAGAGGTGATTAGTTTATTTAGGGTAATCCCAATAGAATAATTAGGGTATTTTTATAATAGTAATTAGTGTGTTATTTAATAAAAAAGATAATCTGGTAATAAAGTTAAGGAGGAGAAAAAAGGAAAATGTTTCTCATGCAACAAAATCATATGGTTGGGGGAGGAAATAAGAGAGAAAATAAGTAATTAGACGTTAGTTTATTTCAAAGAAATTATCTATTAAGAATATAATTTCTATGTATAATGTCTATATGATATAGACTATCTGTCTCGTAATATTGTAACTTAGATTTAAATTTGATATTTCATAGTATAATGAATCTAGTCTAAAATCGTTGTATTACGAAATATTAAATTCAGTCTAAGTTGTAATATAATGAGATAGACGAAGTATATCATATAGATATTATGCATAGAAATATTAAATCTGATCTAAGTTTTAATATTATAGAATGGAGGAAATAGTAAATACCAAAACTATTTGATTTGATGGTGTATAGATTTGGGTTTCTCTTATGACAAGCTTCTGTGTTCTCTCTCGATGCGCGCCGAGCTGCAGGCCTCCAGCCAACACGTCATGTGCCGTGACCCGATCAGCCGAGTGACTCGTACCACAAAATAGTAGTAGCAGTCGTCTCCTAGCTGTGCTGGATCGAACATAGGTTGCAGGCGTGCAGCAAGATGCGAGTTTTCCCATCGAAATGATCGGAAAGCGAAGAGGAAAACGATCGTTTCGCCGATGGGAACGCCACCTCGCGCTGCTTCGCAGATCTTGGGCAGAGTCCACGTCGCCCCATTCAATTCACCCCCAAGTAGCCGCGCGCGTCACGTCCCGCGCCGCGGCATGTGCGTCTCCCCCCAGATCGGCGCGCGCGCGTCACGTCACGGCCAAATCCGGACAAGTGCCCGGGCTCCCGTCGTGACACCGTCGCGGCGCCTGCGCTCGCGCTCGTCGGCACCGGCAACCGGCAGGCCGGCCCCCCCGCGCGGGATGGCTCGACGCGACGGCCGGTCAAACCGCGCGCTCCCAGTGCCGCGACGCCGGCCGCCGCGGAGATGGGCGGGCCGGGTTCGGTGCCGCGCCGTCGCTGTCACGCGTGATCCGGTTCGATCTCGAATGACAAGGGAAGGGGCGGGCTCGATCACCGGTGGGGGGAGCAGCAGCAGCTGGCGCGTAGCTCGGATCTAGGGCGGCAATGATCGCGCTGGGCCGCCGGGGCGAGGACGAATCGCGCTGCGAGGCATGGCTGGCATCTGCTCGGCCGTGGCCTACACGGGGTAGGGTAGAGCGCAGCGTGTGGAGGGGAGGATTCGCCGTGCTCGAATCGGCTCTACTCGAACTCGCGCCCATTATCGGTTCGAATCTATTTGCTCAATGAGCTAACTCGCGAACTACGTTGAGCTCGTTTAAACATCGAATCATCATATATATTTTTTCTAGTATTTTTTAAACGTAAACAATCTATATTTACTTATATATACTTATTAATTTATTAGTTAATACCTACTGTTTTGTTAATACATCTTAAATTGATACATGTAAATTTATAAAAATAATGTAAATAAGCTACAGATAGTATTTTAGATCTTAGTGTTGTAACTTATTCTAGACAGTTTTAGTTTATTTATAAACCAACCTAAAATATTAAAAAACTTGTTGTCATATTCTAAACAACTTCAAAATATAACTTTAATGTCTATGTAAACAACTTCAAAATATAACTTTAATGTCTATGACGTCAAAAATATTATATTATCTCTAAACTTATTTTATTTATATTTAATTGATAATATCATTATATTATTTGTGATATTTGTTATGATTAGGTGACGTAAAAGATGCAAATAAGCTTAAAAAAATCTTAAAACTGGAGTTTTTTCACTGACAAAAATATGAATAACTTATAACTTTTAAATAGTTTATGAACTTTTTAGAAATATAAGTTGCCTATAACCCATTTAAAACGATCTTACCTGCCCAATACCTAGTCAGTCGTTAGATAACGAATTTATCCGAGCCGAGCCTTAACTCGCGCTCCTTATCCACCGCCAACTGTGCTACCCTGTGGACTGTGCAGTACTAACTGCTGGAAGTTAGCCACCGGTAAACTCTCACCTTTTTACAGAGAACGTGATGTGTGTGCATAAGTGCCAGCCAGTTGCTAGTCATCATTTGTCATCTGATTAGCGTAGACAGGTGTGTGGTGGGACTTTGAGCTTTACCTAGCTCTTTATTACTATAAAAAAAATTAAATAATTACTTTATCCTTCGTTCTATAATATAACATAATAATTTAGTATCGAATGAAACATTCTATAGTACAACAGTTACGTTACTATATTATGAGATGAAGTGAGTAGTTAATAATAACTTAATCTATCTTAAATGTTATATACATATTTTAGTTTTGTTTCTTTATGCGGCGGTGTTCACGAAATATTGAGGGGTAGCTGTCTCAAGCAGGTCGATTAGCGCAGAGACTGGTCCATGGCGCTACTGTTTTTCACTCAATCACTTGAGAGGCCATGAGAGCAACTCCACTCGCCTAGCTCATTTGCAGAGCATGTTCCTTCTGTCATTCAACACGCAACACAGCTGGATATGCAGCCGTTGTCACTCATGCAGCGTTTGCTCAGAGAAAAAGACTGGATGGGATGATCTCGGGTATTGAGTAGATGAGATGATATAATTTTGTTTGTTTAGGTAGATAGTATGATATAAATTTTTACTTGGTTGTTAGATAAACGAACGATAAAGTTTTTTATTTAATTATATAGATAGAGTGGACATTATAGATGTTTCTCACTCCTTAAATGGGGTTTTTCATGAAGTTACCCCTATACATGAGTATAGTCAATTAATTAATACAATTCATTCACCTAAGAACCCTGATAAGCTAATCATTGAACCAAATGCTACTTAATTCTTCGTCCAATTCTCCTTGATCGCAAATGATTATGATTCTTTGCTTTTGTAAAGAACACCACTACTGGCACAAAATCTGGCCTACACATTCACCAGAAGGAGAGAGATAAATGATGTTCAAAAGGAAATCCAAAACGAAAGGCACGCTACAGGTAGCCGGCTGAGAATAATAAAATCTCTGTTCAGAAAAGTCCCACGGTTGGTAAACTGTTTTCCGTTAAACACGTGAGAGTTTTGTCTTGTGATGAATACTATTCCATTCGATTTATAATATAATAATTTAAGATTAGATAAGACATCTTATAGTATAATGAATATAGACAGAATCACTGTCTATTCATCGTACTATGAGATGTAATTCAACCGAGACTGATTATAATTCCCCATATGTACAGAAAAGTTGCAACTTAGACTACCTAATACAACAGTTTCCAGCTAAACACCTGAGAGATCCCGAGCTGGACACTACGAACAACAAGTGCCGCATCAAAACAAACCAGCGAGGCGTGCCGTACGTAGCCACTGCTCTGGCAGCCAAAGCTAGCTCGCTCAAATCTCAGTAATAGTTTTTTTAATTGAACGAGGTTTCTTAGAGCCATATAGTATATTCTGAATGAAGGAAAATAGGCTAAGCCAAGTTATATGGGTTGAATAGACGAGTGTTTGATTAGTTGTATTTGATGTCGTATAAGCTGATATAAGTAACTGATTTTCTGTTTAGTATGTTGAATCTGAGACTGTATAAACAGATGTAGGTTAATTTTATTGTAGCTAACAAGTGGATCTTACGTTACAATAGTCAAATCCTAAATGTGAGTGAAGTCTGATTCAAACATATCCATACAGTTATGTTGAGTCTGTATTCTTAAATCTACTTATGCGGGTAACTAAACCTATGAATCTATTATAATACTTAAATCTCACAAAATTGTATCGTATATTCCATGACAGATTGAAATAACCAAACACACCGAAAATCTCTCCGTCGCCGTCGCACAACTCGGCTCTCGGTTCAGGTTCAGAACATCAGATTCGGCTTCGCAGCGCAAGCTCGCTGGTGAACTGAACTGGTGTCTCCGGCACGAGCAGAGCATGCGTCTCCCGTCGAGTCGACGGCGCATGTGGGTGCGCGGCTGGATGCCCCCCGCCGGAGCCCGGAGAGGAGTGCAAAAGCGGTTAAGCGAGGCGAGGGGAGGGAAAGCGGCCAGCCCAGAAAGCCGAAAGGATCCCTTTTTCTTTTCCCCTCGCCGCTGGAGCTTCCACGTGCGCTCTCGTGGCGGCCTGAACCCTGTCGGGCCACCTCCACGCCGCATTATCTATCTCCCACATGGCCGCTCCCTCCCTCTCCCTCTCCCTCTCGCTCGCCGGAGCCCGGACGTTAACAGGAGGAGATGAGAGAACCCGATTCGTGATACCGAGGCAGCGGCGAGCCGGCGTTAGATCATTTTCAGGCCCTAATAAAAGTGAATCACTCCGCATTTTCTACTCTGTCTTGTATCAGTGAATCAGTTGTACCTAGTCGTACTAATATATGTGATGTATGCTTATTTGATTGTTATCGGATTAATCTAATAAAAGTGAGATAAGGTTTAGTTACATGTACGAGGATATGTTGTGTAAGATAAAAATAGATAACCAATAAATCACTATAGTATTTATTGTGTGTAGTTGTTTTATTATAGCTATTAATTTATCTTGTACTCTTTAATATTATTTAAAATACATTATTATCATTTAATATATGCTAATAATGTATTAACAATATTATTAGCCGAGTAATTGCTCACATCCGACGAACCTGGCCAGGAAAAATAGAAATCATTCTCGTTTCAGTTAAACCAATATAACGATTTCCTTTTACACATAATAAGTCAAGCTTAGCTGCTTGTGCAGGGAACCAATCAACTCTTATATCTGTGAGCTTGGTTGAACAAATAAATGCAAACAAACACGCGGAGTGTGGTATGTGGTGCGGTGAAGGTGGTCGTGTATGCGTGGCATGATAAAACTAAAAATAGTTTCACGATGATTTTGTCATTGACATATATGCTCTAATATCATCAGACATATATCATTGATAATATCACATTTGAGTGACACACGATCTCATTTGGATCATACTATGGTTTTCACGGGCTGATAGGGCGACGAACCCGGTCAGCTTTGCATTGATGCATGCACCACCGCCCGGCGACGTCTCCTTGAGTTTTCCCGTGGGAGTTATCCCTACCCCTGCGAACAATAATGGACACTATCTCCATAGAATCAAACAGTACAACAAGCGTTTCCTTTCATTTCTAAAATGAGCGCATGATATGCATTTGAACCACATGACTGCAATTTGCAAAACCTAACGATTGTTTCTTGTGATTTAAATAAGGTTCTGAATTCTGATAGCGACAGCTATATATCATGCATGTTGGGTTGACAATACAAGCGTCGTCAGCTACGCGAATCCAGAGAACGGTAGCTACGCGACGCGGCGCGGCGCGGCGCCCCCATATTGAGCTTCCGGGAGATCGGCCCGCACATGCACGCGAGTTAATACGGCAACGTGTGTGTGTGCGCGCCGTGCCGGGCGGCCTGCATGCACGCCGCCGCTCCCGGCTGCAATGTGGGCGCCGCCAGAGCACGGCGGGGCGGCGTCGCGGCGAATGCCCCAGTTCCCACATGCTACTCATCCACGCACCATTCACCGCGAATCCTTCTCGTGTTCGTGTTTGCTTGTATCGCACACCGCTGGCCGTCTCGGTGTCCGAGCGTGTCCCGGTTAGATGGGTGGCCAGAAAACGAGACGAGAAAAAAAGGAAAGGAAATGCATCGTTTATCCAATCATGCACACTGGTGACTCTGACTGCGTCTCCACGCGCTAGCTCTTTTTATACCACCGCGCGAGGCGCGAGCTCCTCACTCCCGCACTCGCCACTTGAGCCACACGAGCTAGCTAGCTCAGCTAGAGTAAGCTACAATGGCGTCGAGAGCGTACTTCCTTCTCGCCGTTTTGGGGGCCGTTGCGGCGGTGGCGCCGGCGGGGGCGATGATGAGGTGCCCGCAGAGCGACAAGCAGGCGCTGGTGATGGTGAAGCAGGCGCTGGGCAACCCGGCGACGCTGTCGACGTGGTCCCCGGCGTCGGCGGACTGCTGCGCGTGGGACCACGTGCGGTGCGACGAGGCCGGCCGCGTGAACAACGTCTTCATCGACGGCGCCGACGACGTGCACGGGCAGATCCCGTCCGCGGTGGCGGGGCTCACGGCGCTCATGTCGCTGTCGCTGTTCCGCCTGCCGGGCCTGTCCGGCCCAATCCCGGCCTGCCTCACCGCGCTCTCCAACCTCCAGTTCCTCACCATCTCCCACACCAACGTCTCCGGCGCCATCCCGGACTCGCTGGCGCGGATTCGCACCCTCGACTCCGTCGATCTCTCCAACAACCAGCTCACCGGCGGCATCCCCAACTCCTTCTCCGACCTGCCGAACCTCCGGTCGCTAGACCTCCGCCGGAACCAGCTCACAGGCCAAATCCCGTCGGGGCTCGTGCAGGGGCAATTCCGGTCGCTGATCCTCTCCTACAACCAGCTGACAGGCCCGATCCCGCGCGACGACGCGCAGGACGAGATCAACACCGTCGACCTCTCCCACAACCTCCTCACCGGAGACGCCTCCTTCCTCTTCGCCGCCGGCCGGCCCATCGGCAAGGTGGACCTGTCATGGAACGACCTCGACTTCGACCTCAGCAAGCTGCAGTTCCCGCCGGAGCTCACCTACCTGGACCTCAGCCACAACCGCATCAGGGGCACCGTGCCCCGCTCGCTCGCCGCGCTGTCCACGCTGCAGACGCTGGACCTCAGCTACAACCGCCTCTGCGGCCCGCTCCCGAGGCTTCACGGCGTCATCCGCCACGGCTGCAAGCCGTACGAGCACAACCAATGCCTCGGCGGCGCGCCGCTCGGCGGATGCCACCAGTTGGTGAGGTGAGCCTGGGCTGAGCTCCATATCCGTCCATCCACGTACATCGCCGGCGGCCGGTGAGGTGCATGTGTTTCTCGCGTGCGTGCGTAGTGCGGTGGTTTTACATTAGTAGTAACCAAGTGGAGTACGTGGTGGTGGACATGCATGCGCAGCAGCCAGCAGCTTCCAACTTCTGCAATCTGGAGCGTGTCAGGGAGACGAAGAAGATGATGCGAGTGTGTTTTAAGTTATGGATCCGAGTATCCGACCGACCTAATGTATCGTCAAATGATAAGTGCTTGATATTTGCCGTTTTTTCACGAACTTGGCTGTCAAATGAGTCCGGGGTCACAGTGCAGTGGCCAGTGGCTATGGTCGTGACAACTGACAAGCTTGGACAGTTGGACACCTGTGCTTCCCCAGTAAACTTGTCCTGGTAAAGTAATAAACTCAGTCTTGTTACTTATTTCCACTTGAAGCCTGTAAAGTTCAGGCTTATCCTCGTGGATGGTATGGGGGAATTGGGCTTGTGGAGGCTTTTTCTTGAGGTTTCTTTGCAAAGCATGATTTAAGAAATACATGAATAGAAAAAAAAATAAGATTAAAATATCCTACATAGATGAATTCTATAAGAATCTAAAACATAGAAATTTTAAAAAT
>KE371385.1:63029-86199 GCA_000418225.1 Zizania latifolia | reverse complement strand
ACTTCATACGATATAACCAAATAAATAGGCTCGTTCTTTAAAACTATATCGAACATCACAAATGATTTTAGTTTAAGCAACCAGAAAACACGTCTTAGCTAAGGTGCTTTGCCAATTGCCACCCATCGGGCTCAGTCCCAACCACTGGAATAACAGCGCAAGGCAACACGCAAACTTGAATGCACGGGTTCCCGCAGACAGCGACCACCCGGCCGGACATGAACGGGTCCATCCGCGTCTCGGCCTCGCGTTTGCGTTTACATTATGGTTCGGATTCCACGGAAACATGCCGGCGATTTTAGCTGATTCCGGGCGGTGTCAACCAAAAGCTGTCGGTTTTTATTGGTTTTCGTTTGGTTTTTGCGAGCTGTAACAATAAGGAACAGCGGCAACAGACACGGAGCTTGTGCTAAGCGACAGCCTTGAGGCCTGCTACTGCTCTGCCTGTGCTTCCTTTCTCAATGTGGTTGGCCGTATCTATGTAGCTAAAGGAGGTTGCAGTTCGTCGGTTTCTAAGTCCTACGCCGTATCGGTTCAGATTTTTCAACTAGTTTTTTAATTGGAAAGCTAAATTAAACAGGTTTAAGAGTAAACTAATTTCTTCAAAAGCTACAACTTTTTTCTGTATAAATTAGAGAAACCGTGAAAGTTGCTCCCATCCCTAACTTTTACGGTTTCTCAGTCCAAACTCTACAAAAATTAAAGTTGCTCCCATCCCTAATTTTTACAGTTTCTCAGTCTAAACTCCACAAAAATTACTCACCATGTCATTAAAAGTTTTGAAAGTTGATCCCACTCTAACTTTCATAACTTCTCAGCTTTTCACAGCTCACATCAGTTTTTCCACAGTTCACAGCTTACAACGTTTTTTTAGAATCTATAGTTCAATCAAACACACCCTTAATACAATTCTGTTTAAAATATAAGTCGTCTATATTTCTAGTAAAGTCAATATAAGTTACTTTTGATTAATAATTAAGCTAAAACTATTTAGGTTCAGTGTCTTGCATTTTATATAGTCAGATTGATATTTGAAAATATATTCATATATTATTATCTTAATAGTTTTTTATGATATATTATAAAGTAATGTCAATATAATATGTTAAAGATTGTGTAAAAAACTTATATGATTTATATTTTGAAGTAAATGTAGTAAATTTAGCCGGCAGCGGGAAAAAGTTTGCATGAGTAGGCAGGCCCACGTGAACGGGTGCTTCGAACAGGAGAATGAATTTGAAATTACGCTCAAATTTTGAATCACGTCATGTTTATTCAGAGCTAGCACGTCTTGAGACAACAAGGGGCTTTGGGAACAAAGAGAATTTGAAGAGTGAAATTAGGTTTTTCATCTACTCCATTCGTCCCATAATATTATAACTTAAAATCGAATTTAACACAACATAATACAATAAACCTAGACATTGCCTACGACGAATCTGAACAATACCAATGTTTAAATTCGTTGCACTGTGATATATCAAATTCAGTTCTAGATTATAATATTATGGGACGGAAGAGTACATGTTTTGTCGTTCTTCTTTGTAAACGAATAATTTTAGAATAATTTGTTTTTATTTGTATTCGTAAGAGTGCAAAATAAAAAATACAAAAACTCTAATATAATATCTAAGACTAGGTTTTACAAATCTAAAATTTGCTAGAACTAGATCCTAAACTGAGCGAGGGGACAGGAATTACGCCCTTTCACATTTGATTTGAGCTGCCGGCCCGTGGACTTCACGTTGAATTGGCTTCGGACTGTCTGTCTGTTGAATCTGCAAACGGTTTCAGAAGAAACGGTAGCTGAACCAAGTAAAGGAAGCATTTGACAAGTAGGGAGTGGATAGAAAGGGAAGTAGCAAGTGCGGAAAAGAAAAAATCAATCCCACAAGTACACGTAAATAAGCAACAAGTCCCCATCAATGAAACTTTACAGAAGCATCCCGTGGGAAACCCTCGAGTTCAAAACGTTTTGCTTCTTGCTTCGGGCAATTAGCAGTAATCTTTATAGATATTCGGATTAAGTTAGTGGTACTAGTCTTTTACTACGGGCATGTTTGTTTCGGTTACAGATCTTTAGTAGCTCTTGGTCTGAGTAGTTGGCTATTCTGAATATCTAACGGGTGAGAATATAGAGAAGTCGATGTTTCTTAACTTCTGAATTTTAGTTTACTTCTACGTTCCACAGCTACTGATTCTTACAATTTAGGTTCAGAATCTAAATTATTTATTTTAGATTCAGATTCTAGAAATAGCTACAGCTGTCAGAAACTAAAATAAATATACGCAGTATAAGTGTAGGACTATAGTTTCTATCGTCAATTATTATACGTCCAATTAAAAAAGCGAAAATGTGCTAACTATATAGCATAAGAGCAAGAGTTGTCTCAAAAAACTGCAGCATATAAATTAAAACTATCGTGGAATAGTATTTTGGGTAACTTTTATTCAGCTTTAAAAGTCGAGAACGAGAAATAGACGGGTTTGGCGCTTTTTTAACCGATTTTGCTATTACAAATTTAGAATGTCTCAAAAAGCAATTTCCTTTAACATTAAGCACCCAGCAAGATTTCCACACTCTGTTAAATACTCTATCGTACCCATCAAAACGTCAAGCTGTCCGTTATTAATTAGGCAGCAAAAAAACTGCACAAATCCTTCTTAATGACACTTCAATACACCCACCTAACCCTCTCATTATCTTTTATGGCAAGTTTGACACAAGATTCGAAGGACGGACTGAACTAAGTTTTATGAAAATTATTTAAATGTTCAGTCGAATAAATTTAATGATAAAAATTCAATAAACGATTTATTTTTTTTTGACAACTTGCATATATAAAGTTTTTTATTTCATGCATATAAACCATATATCAATGCTGAAACTATTAATCATTTCATAGAAACTCTCCTAATTACTTTTCCTGATGTCTTCGTAAAATAAATCCAGACAAAAAAGATATTCTCTCCTTCTCATATTATTACAACTAAGATCAGATCTGATATCTTATGATACAAACGAATCTTGATAGTGATATTGTCTAGATTCGTTGTACTATAAAATATTAAATTTGATTTAGGTTATAATATTATAGAACTAATAGAGTACAAATATACCAAAATAAGGTAATAACAAAAAATCATAAAAATATACTCTGAGGAAGCATAGATCACAAGCAAACGAGAGGAGAAAGGAAGTTTGACACGGTCAAAAAAGTGATTTTGTTTTATATTATAATTTATATATCATTAATTTAAATAGTTTTATATATCATGATAAAATATTATTTTTTAAATAAAAAGAGAGGGAGAAGAGGAAAAAGAAGAAAAGTGAGAGAGAGAGAGGAGAGGGAGATCTTTGACCACCACACCTCTCCTACCTTCCTCCTCTCCTCTCCGCCGCGGAACCCCCGTCGTTGGCTGGCTTTACCACTGGCGGATTCCCACACGATCCAGCCGCCGCCACCGCTGACCCCATCCTCGACCAAATCCCCGCACAATTTAACCCCCTCCGGCTCGCCGTCTAACTTCTCGTCCTCTCCCTCCCACGCACCAGACGCGCCAGCCGCCAGCCATTTGTTGACCTCTCTGTCTGTCTGCCTGTCTGCCTGCTTGCCTCTCTACCTCTCGCAGATCTCCTGGGTTTCTTTGATTTGGGGTTCTTGGGCGCGGATCTTGGCGGGAGGGGATGGGGAACTGCTGCGTGACGCCGGAGGGCAGCGGCCGCGGGAAGAAGGACAAGGAGCCGAAGCAGAAGAAGGGCAAGAAGCCGAACCCCTTCTCGATCGAGTACAACCGGTCGGCGCCGGCGGGGCCGAAGCTGGTGGTGCTGCGGGAGCCGACGGGGCGGGACATCGCCGCGCGGTACGAGCTGGGCGGGGAGCTCGGGCGCGGGGAGTTCGGGGTGACCTACCTCTGCACGGAGCGCGCCACCGGGGAGGCTTTTGCGTGCAAGTCCATCTCCAAGAAGAAGCTCCGCACCACGGTAGACATCGAGGACGTGCGCCGCGAGGTGGAGATCATGCGCCACCTCCCCAAGCACCCCAACATCGTCACCCTCCGGGACACGTACGAGGACGACAATGCTGTCCACCTCGTCATGGAGCTCTGCGAAGGCGGGGAGCTGTTCGACCGAATCGTCGCCCGGGGGCACTATACTGAGCGCGCCGCCGCGCTGGTCACCCGCACCATCGTCGAGGTTGTGCAGGTGAGATTGGCTCCACGATTTCTCCATTCCTTAGTTGCTTTCTGCCTGAAATGGTCATGCTAGATTTCTTGCCGAAAAGGTCGTTCTCAGAGTATAGTGAGAGATGTCAAGTTCGCTGTGGGATTTATGGTAGAATTGCTACTACATGAGAAGAATTGAATTAAAACGTCGATGTTGGTATCATCTTTTCTTTCTCCAATAATGTGGGAATCAATTTGTTCTGCTATATGCTAGTTGATTCTGTTGTCTATTTATTTGATTAATTAGACCATGATCAGTTGATCACTTTTGATACTAGGTGTCCATGCATGCCTCTTTGAATTGGTAATTAGATTGTTGCAACTTTTTTTTTCTATAATATGGTGAATATAACTGGTATATTCGTTCTGTTCTTTACAACACCAGATGTGCCATAAGCATGGAGTGATGCACAGGGACCTCAAACCAGAGAATTTCTTGTTTGCAAACAAGAAGGAAACTGCAGCTCTGAAAGCAATTGATTTTGGCCTGTCTGTTTTTTTCACCCCAGGTACAGTCTAACAATCATGATGTCCTTATTTCCTATACCTGAAGCTTGCCGTTATAATTTCTCAGTCAATTGTCAATATTATGATGACATGACAGTGCCTCTAGAAGGGCTTGTCTTATACTCCTATGCTGTCTGTTCACATTATATATTCCTCTTTTTTTCCTGGTGTGCTGATTATTGATGATGTGCAGGCAAACGTTTCACTGAGATTGTTGGAAGTCCTTATTACATGGCTCCTGAGGTGCTAAAGAGAAATTATGGCCCGGAGGTTGATGTTTGGAGTGCAGGAGTGATCCTTTACATTCTTCTTTGTGGTGTCCCTCCATTTTGGGCAGGTTAGTTTGAAATCATCAATTGTGACAAAAACACATGTATAAACTAAATTAAGTATTTAGGATATATAAGTTGACCACTTCTGATCTCTTTTCTCCACAATTGCTGTCTGTGACATTAGAAACCGACATTCTTTATTGCATTTTCTCTACTTTGTTTGTGGGGTCATATGCTTGTTGTAGGGAGATTGGCAGTGTTGTTCTATTGAAGGCTGTTTCTGACCTTTTTTTATTTCCATGTTATAATGCAGAGACTGAACAGGGCGTTGCTCAGGCAATTATTCGCTCTGTCATTGACTTCAAGAGAGATCCATGGCCAAGAGTCTCGGATAATGCGAAGGATCTTGTCAAGGGAATGCTCAATCCAGATCCAAAGCGGCGATTAAATGCTCAACAAGTTCTTGGTAATGATCAGTTTGTGTGCGTTGAATATATTGTGTATTTTGTTCCTTCTATTCTTAACTGACGCAGAAACTTTCCAATCTTTGTTAATCCTTTTGTTCTTCTTAAACCATGCAAAAAAAAATTCAAGCTTAAAATGTGGTGATTCTGAGTTACAAAGTATCTATAACTTGATCTTCTAATCCAAGATTGCACAGACCTTGCTTGAGATTGAGTAAAGAATTGATAAAGCTTTATGATTTCTGAAGATGTTATCCCTTATAATTTAACTCTGTTGTTTCTGGCTGACACCTTAACTTGTATTTCTTCCAGATCATCCTTGGTTGCAGAACATAAAGAAGGCTCCAAATGTAAATTTAGGTGAAACTGTTAAAGCCAGACTTCAACAATTCTCTGTGATGAACAAGTTTAAGAAGCATGCACTTAGGGTATACCCCTCAGTCTGACTTGATCCTCAAACCTCAAATAATGGCTTTTCAGTGTTAGTCTTGCTTTCTCTGAATTCTCACATTTTATTTTACTGTAGGTCATAGCTGAGCATCTTTCGGTAGAAGAGGTTGCTGGCATAAAGGATATGTTTGAGACGATGGATCTGAACAAAGACAGTATGATTAATTTTGATGAGCTGAAGCTTGGTCTGCATAAACTTGGGCACCAAATGGCTGATGCTGATGTCCAAATACTAATGGATGCTGTAAGTTACCATACCCTACCCCCTACCCCCTACCCCTCCCTCCTCTTCTCTGTTTCTCAAACACCCATCCAACTTTCAAAAAAGCAAATGATCTTTATATTTTTCTGAACTAGAAAAGATTCTTTGCAGTTGAATGCATTTCCCCCCAAATTACTGTGTCATGAGCGTGACTACTGGGTTTCTTATATTTAGTATTTGTGCATGGTTATGTCAGGCGGATGTGGATGGAAATGGAAGTTTAGACTATGGAGAATTTGTTACCCTATCTGTTCACCTGAGAAAGATCGGCAACGATGAACATCTGCACAAGGCATTTGCGTACTTTGATCGGAACCAGAGTGGATATATTGAAATTGATGAACTTCGTGAATCATTGGCTGATGACCCCGGAGCAAATCATGAAGAGGTCATCAATGCTATCATCCGCGATGTAGACACTGATAAGGTTTGTGGTTACTCATTAACTAGTTGTAAGAAAATAATGCTGCTAGTTTTTATTATTTCCAGCAGTTTAGATCATTTGGTGGTATAAACAAAATGCCGGGCTTAACAATACATAAAATGCATAAAACTGAAAGTATTAATAGCATTATTCTGTACTTCAGGATGGCAAGATAAGCTATGATGAGTTTGCGGCAATGATGAAGGCTGGAACAGATTGGAGGAAAGCCTCAAGACAATATTCAAGAGAACGGTTCACTAACCTCAGCCTAAAGCTTCAGAAGGATGGATCGTTGCAGTTAACAAGTACCCAATAGATAGATAACACGATAGGCAAGTTGTGAATTCCATATGAAAACCTTGTGTAGCTTCCCTGGTTCTTTGTTGATGACCATTTCTTCCGTCCATTCTCGAAATTCTACTGCTCTATTTTTCGATTGGTGCCCGTATGAAGCATTAGTTGTTTGTTGAAGGTTTGTTTGTATTTAGAATATATGATCAATGCCCCACGGGTGGCTGTGCCTTTGGCGAAATGTACTGTACAAGAGAAAAATGAAAGAAAGTAGGTGGTTCTGTGCATTTCTAACATTTTATTGCTTCTCCTATCTTAATAATCCGTTTTCTAAGAGAAAATTGATCATTTGCCACTCGAAAGGCTGGGTTTTTAATTATTTGTCACCTATAATTTTGGTTTGATAATTTGATTAAATGCTATTTTGTCTTGCTTTTTTGCCATTTCTACCGTACCTGACTGTTCTCTGAGAAATAGACCAGCTTCCCCAGAAGGTTCTACATCCTAAATGGAAGAAGCCAAGCAAGCAGGTTAGTGCCTCTGCTATTGTTAGATTAAAATAGTATAAATGATAAAAAATCAAAAGTGTTAAAATTTTGGATGACATTTAATTGAAGCTAAAGTTTTGACTGATAAATAATCGAAGACTAAACTTTGGAGAGACAAATGATCAATTTTCCCACCGATGAAATGCACGGTCCAAAATCTGTTCGTTGATAGCGATTTCTCATCTAAGTTGTGCGTGTGTAGCTAATTTCAGTAATCTGTATAACATTACGAGGAGTTTCGGCAGAGATCCGTTTGCACAAAATCCTTTTTTTGTTGTAAATGACAGATCTTTTTAATGTTGGGAGTGTACCACAATTCCTCTGATGAACAGCATAGATACCCAAACTACTGTTTCCTGTCTCCCCCAAATAAAGTTCTGGGCTGTGATGCTATAAAAAAGACGGAACATGTGTACTGTATTAGTTAGACATGCAATTATGTTTGAACACCTAAAGTTGGACTTCTGAAACAGTCAAGAATCTGTCGCAACAGCACTGGGGCCAAAACAAAGCAGCACTTAAATGTGCCCAAAAATTGGTTGGATCTGGCCAGCACACGTTGCTTTCTGTTTAGTTGTCACAGGTAGCTGCTGCGACCACACGGCCGTGGAGTTTCCTCCTCTTGCGGGCACTGGATTGACGGAAGCTGGTTAGGTCAGGTAGCATTGGACGAAGCTCTGCTGCAGTTGAAGCTGCCACTGACTTCTTTTTCCCCTGAATTCTCTCGACTTGTACACCACCTTGTATCAGTGAGCCAGTTTTATCTAAAACATGCTAGTTTCATATAAGATAGATGTGTTTGATTAATTATATATAAGTAGCCTGATCAAGGAGAGAAAGTATCTGGTTGTTTAAATAAATGAAACTTTGTGCACGCATGCTGCCACATGTATTTTTTTGCTTGAGCTAGCCAGGCTTGTAGGATCCGTTTCTCCACAGCTAGGCCCACGCTCACCTTTTGCATCGTCAGAGCTAGGCTGAGTCAGCTCACCAAGAAATTAAACATGTTTCCCTGTATGCGTCAAAATAGGCTGGTGGCTTATGCAGGCTATCAAACATGCTATGAGAGGTGTATTTTCTCTTTTTTCTTTTCTTTATGTAAAATACTTGTTTATAACGAGGCCATATTCTAGCAAACATTTTTGTTTTATAATCGATTCAATGCTACGTCTGAACGCAGGGTGGGGACCAACTACACTTTTGTCAAGATCTCGTTAAGAGGCGTTTTGGTGAGTAATCGACATGAACAACTGCCAGCAAATAGCAATGCATTGCAGCAGTTAGTCATTGTCGGTATTTCAAAGCTTCAAGTACTCCTGCTTCCTGTAAGATGTGTTTGATGGCTCACCTTGCAAGCCAAGTTGCATGAAATTAATGGTTTCACTCTTCATTAGTTAATACTACCGATGACAGCCTACCTCGAATTAATGGCTGTCCCAGGAGAGGGTTACCTGATTACTACTCTAAAACAAGAAAAAAATGATAATCTGCCACTCTCAAGATATGTACTTTGATTATGATGTCACTTCTAAGGCTGATATGTAGAACCATCTGAGTGTGGGTCCAGATGACAAAAATACAAAACGAGATATTAATGATCAGAATGAACAATACTTACCCAAACGGCCAAACAGGAAACGATAGAGTAATGTATGTCCATGTGGAAGATCTCTATTATACAAAAAAACACAGACATTATCAAATAGTTTTCATATATATTATATATAAAAACTATATATTTAAAGAATGATTTATTCAAAATAAATTATTATCTAATCACATTTTTCTCTTTTATAGTTTTCTTTCTGTCAGTGATCCTCTTTTCTTGGTTCTCACGAGTAGAGTGATCCTCTTTTCTTGGTTCTCACGAGTAGAATTAGTTTCTTACATTAGAAAATATTTTCTCTCTCTTCATCTTAACTCTATTGTCATGTCATTTTTTATTTACATGTCACAGTAATTAATACTATGAAACTATTTTAACCATCCATCTTACCCATGTTATTAGCATGGATACGCGCTTGTTTACTTGTGGGCGTTTGCTTTGAAAGTAAACAAGCACATGTCCATGCTAATAACATGGACAAGGATGTTTCAGGCATGGCAAGCCCACAAAGTCGCTTCATCTGAGCCAACGCGATGGCGAGACAATTAGGCCCATGCCACTGAAGCCCATTGAGGGGCTTGTTTGGATGGGAGGACACGAGAGGCCCAAGCTTTTATGTTGGTTGTGATAATTATTATGTTTAACTAGTCGTTAGCTTGTGCTTTACATTGGAAATCTATTTTGATATGATTTTTTCCCCAGTGAATTAGTTATTAACTATGTTTTTATGGACCATGAGGGGATGTGAGATCATGTGGAAGAGGAAAAACAAATGTATTAAACACGAGTCATTCGGTTATTTTAGGAAAAACATATTTTCTTTTCGGACTTATCAATATCAGGGTTCTATTTTGACACTTTCAAGCAGTTGTTTCAATTTTCTTGGTTTCTACTTTCCTAGTTCCATCCATTGCCGTACATGTAATTCAAATGTGATTTCACATATTTTTATCTTGGTTTCACCTATCCTCTATTATTATCAGAATCTTCGAAACCGGAACTTATCACCGTTGTGATTATGTTTTGCCATGTCTGAACAATTATACCAATTTTTATAGGATTTTTGTGTGTTCTCAGAATAAATAAGTTTTTCACTCTCAATGAGAGAGGAGGTGACGTTGAGCAACTGACATGGGAGAGCTGAGGAGCGATGTTATAAGACAGAGATAATATCTCTATTCTATTCGGTCTATATTTTTAAGAGATTACAACAGACAAGTTTTCTTGTGTTTTCTATTTATAAAAATATCTTTTCTTGTCTAGGTTATTTTTTTCTACAAGAATATTATTTCTAATATATCTCAACATAATATATTTATATCGAACTCTTTAGTGAGCCAGGTCTACCCTCAGTATGCTATACTTAAGCCTTTCATGAGGTACAGGGTTATATCACTCACACTTACATACTCCGATAAAGTTATTATGATTTTTTATATCTATTTAATACGTGTATCAAATTTAAAAGTGAGTTAGCTATCAAAATTTTAGGGTCATCGACTCGGACAAGCTAGAAAGTAAATTAGAAAGTAAAGCTAGGAATCAGTAGAGCATTCGTCCCTGCTGCGAAATTTACAGAACTCTAGGGGCTGATCTGCAAATCGAAAACAATACCCTATCTGCAGTTACCACTTCGCCAACAACCCATCTCGGGGCTCCCGAGTCTTGAGGCTTCCGTCGTCGTGGGCGTCGTCGCTTCCCCACCTCCGGCCCGCTCCGCCGCCCGCCGCCCGCCGCCCGCCGCCGGAGCCACTCTCCAAGTCTCATCATCGCCTCCATCCATCGCGGCTGGATTCTCCATTCGTCCCATCGACACCTCTCAGCCGAGCACCCGTGTGGGGGGTCTCCTTCCACCCAAGCGCTGCCTCTGTTCGGAGGTATTCCTCTCTCGCACTCCTTGCCCTCCGCGACACCAATCAGGCGTGGCGTAGAGATCCATCCGCACCTGGATTGATTTCCTTTGTTGGTGATGAACTCTAACCTGTTTGGATTGTTCGGATAGTGTTTTTCTCGTCTTGTATTTACATGGGTAAATCTAACCCGAATCTTTGGCTATCTACAATACAATAATCCATCCAGTTTGTCTGTCTAGGTAATTCGTCAAGGCCGTATTTATGCACAATGGTTCTCTGTCAGGGCTTATCTGTTGGAAACGCTCAGGTGCTTGCCTTTCCTGCTGCTAAGCATCATCTCTGTTTCGCAAGAAGACCATGTCTTCGTGCTCCAGCAGGATCGTTGAGTCTAAAAAGTTGCCATCTCCACGCTGAAAGGAAGAGCTTTTCTGCGCGAGCTATGAGAGGTATGCATTAGACGAAGTTATTTCTTGGTTAAATGATTAAATCTATTAGACTGTTACAATGTATTGTGCATATGCTTTTTGTTGCCTACAATGCTTTCTTTAGTAGTTTAGTTTTTGTTGCTTGCAAGTTGCTATGAATTATAACAATCTTATTATCAGGAAGTTTACAAATTTGGTAATTTTGTATTTCTGTTAGTGAAACGCAAATATGTTGTACATTAAGTAAGTGTTTACAACCTTTGTTTTATGTTCTGGGCTTATGGACAAATACTAACACTATGAGCATTTTTCTTTTGCTCAAAGAGTATTGCACATAATACTTGTAATGACTAATACTATATTCCCTCCATTTCAAAATATAAGGCATATAATTTGCATCTTTAAAATATAAGGCATGAGGGAAGTTTAATGACATGCTCGCTCTTTTGCCCTTATCATATTTCCTCTCTTCAGGACTTATGAGCAAACACTCTGGGGTTCTCCAGGGGGGCTCAGTAGCATTGAACATTTGAACTATCATTTATTTTGTAGTTGTTGCCTTGTTGGTGTATTCATGCATATTATTGCTGTTTGTGATTTCTGACAATATTTTGTGGGTTCTAGGTCAGCTATATTGGTTAGTAGAATATCTGGTGTTGCTATTCTCTAGTTGACCAGTCTGATATTAGACACTTTGTATACCCTTCTGCAACTTTAAGTTTTTGGACTCCTCAATTACTTTTTAGAGACCAACATAAACTGTATAATGTTTGCTGTAGCTAGTATGTGCATAAGAAAATTGTATGAAGCAAACATGTGCTCATTGTGCAAGATGTTTATTTGAATTACCAACGATTTTCAAGGTGATAATTAAGAAATGGATCTACATCTTTTTGGGAAAAATTTGGGTCTAAATAAATATCATTGTGAACTCAAGATACATTGAAGAAAGCTTTTAGTGTAGTTGCTATCTCCTTTAGTTAGATGTTGCCTGGAATATGTGTGTGTGTGCGTGCGCGCGCAATAGCGCATTGAGACAGTTTTATGTGTTGTTAGGTACCATTTTATGTCTTATTCTCAGTAAGTTTGCCATTTACAATCTTGGATTATGATTCCTGACTCTTAAAATGAATTGGTCGTGAATATCTCATATATCTTTTGCAGCTGGCACTGGTTTTGTGCAAAAAGACATGCTTACATTATTCCAAAGGGATGATTCTATCAAGGGCATTCCACCACTGTCTACACGGCACAATCAGCGCCGAAGACCGGAGGTTAGCTGTCGAGCATCCCCTCTAGCATCATTCAGCTACCCTGAGTTGACTTCGAAACCCAGATGGTGGTGGAGGACTCTAGCATGTGTGCCGTACTTACTGCCGCTCCACAACATGTGGTCATATGCTGATGTCATCTACCAGCTGCACACATACTTGCAGGGGTTCTCGTTGCTGTACACCTTCATCGATACAATGACACTGTGTCCAGGATGGCTTTTCCTGGTGATTTTTATGACAGTCTACTTCTTCGTCGTGAGACGGAAGTGGTCACCGCACTTTCTGAGGTTCCATGTTATATTGGCAATCCTCCTGGACACTGGCTCCCAAGCAGTGGCAACAATGTGCACCTGGATGCCTAGCATTGTGTATCAGGGGAAGCCCATGCAGTATTTCTGGATGGCCATTGCTTTTATACAGATCTTCACAGTGCTTGAATGCATGCGGTGTGCTCTTGCTGGGATGTACCCGAATGTCCCTTTCATATCTCACACGGCATTTATCCATTCTGATCTGAACCTGTTCAGGTAGCCAACTGCTGACAATACCAGGTCTGGGATATCTGAAGGATGGAGGGGAGTACAAGTAGGGTAGGTTTTTTGGGTAATAGCTCCTTACAATTCTACTCCATGTTTTGTTTATATCTGAAGCCTCGTGTAATTGTTATCACTTTGACCTTTTGAATCGTTTCTGTATTTTGGTTATCTGCAGTTCTGTCTCTGGAAATGTGTAAATTCGTGTTCCCTCTGTGCTCACCTGAATCATGCTTCCTATGTGACTTAGACTTCTCGTGAAGTCATGTTTACCGGCACGTTTGTTTGAAGACTGAATTGCGCTTAAGAGCATCCTTGAAATTAAGAGCATGCTAATGTATATAAAGCTAAGCTTGTACATCAACATCATACCACATTATGTGTTGCTCCCTCTGTGCCACAAAATTTTTATTTTTGAGATAAAATTTATAAATTAGTAGTAAGAGTAAGACCAAAGTGCTCCATATTAATAAGGAAACACTATTCAGAGGGACATTTATTTTTATAGACACAAGACAGCGGAGTGGATGAAAAAAGAATGAAAAAAAGATGATCAAAAGTGGTGGGTTATTTGGAGGAGTCTCGTAGGTGGAGAAACAAACCTATCTCTATCTAATTTGAAACAAACCTATCTCTATCTAATTTTAGAGCATTAGAGGATTTGTCACTTTTGAGTTTATCCTATTTAATTATTTGTGTAGATGACACATAAAAAATCTATAACAATGAATCAAAATAATAAATAATTAAAAATAATCAAAATCATTTTTTAAGTTAACCAAACCTAAAACATTCCCGCAGCGGGGCTCTCCCCTCTCCTCCCTCCCAGCAATTGGGCTCACCGCGGATTCCTTGGCCTCCGAGCCGCGCAACCGCGCCGCCACCAGGATCACGCGGCAGCGCCTCGGGATCCTTGCTCTTCCACCTCGGCGTGCGGCGACTGATGGCGCTTCTTGCCCCCGCCATCTCCGGCGAGGTACGGTCCTGTCAACAGATCCTCTCCGTGCCTCTAAATATCCTCGATCGCCTGAGCCAGGCGAGAAGCCTCGACCTAGCTGCCCCAATCGTCTGTCTGACCCCGGGTGCTGCTGTCGGCGCGGTTCATCGTGCGTTCGTTGGTGGGTGGGGACGATCGGGAGATCGGGTGAACAGCTAGGTCGTGAAATAGCATGGGGTTTCTTCGATCGGTAGATTTTGCGTTCTGGAGCCATTGGATTGCACATTACCGTGGGATGATATGGAATGGAGCCGGTTAGGTTGTCATTACTCGTGGATTCTTGTTGGTGCCGAACTCTTTCCTATAAATCCACCAGTTGACGTCGGGCCTGCTTGGAGCACATCCATCTCGCCGGAATTTTGAAGGAAGCAGTGAAATTACCCTGTCGATCCAATGGTGCCTAGCTGGAAGTGCTTCCATAGCAAACTACTTTGCCCTGTAACTGCAACTGCATGCTTTTGCAACGGTCTTTTGTTTGTGAATCAAGATCTCACTTGATTCCTCTCATGCTGGAATCGGCCTTGTTGTTTTCTGTATGTTCAAATTTATTTGGATTTGATGGATTTTTTAGGTTCGGAGTTTGGATGGAAACTTGAACTATCTTTTTTTTTTGGGCAATGAATAGCCACTGTTGACCAAATTTACTATCCAATGTACCAAATGCATTTCGAGAGGTCCAATGTACCAATAGACAGCTTTTTTTATTGGTATACTCACTTTGTAATGCCTCAACTTTTGTATGGCCTTTAGTAATTTTTGCACTTTGCGACGTCTCTGAAAATGGAATTTCAATTTTTTTGTTAGGCTACCAATCTGTTTGCAATCTGAGCTGTGGATTATATCTATATGATGCATACTATCTTATAGTTTGTTTTCTGATGGATTCCTGCGAGCTTCATGATCCCCTGTACACCTTTGATCTGCAACAGAGATTTATTGTTGCTTTATGTTGATATTGTATTTGTTATCATAGATGGGTTTACGGCTCTTACTGGCACCACTAAGTTCAAATGTTGTCATCCGTACAGCCAGGTATTCATCATATTTCTAAATTTATCTGCATTGTTTGTATCCATTATGTTTACTTTCATCTTGTGCTTCTTGGAAGTTTATTTACCTTTTTTAATAAAGAATCGAGAGTTTATTGTCCTTTTAGACCATCATGTTGAGTATGCAAATAAACTACTGGTATAGTGGTTCACTTATTGTTGGGTTGTTAATGGTTACTTCTTTCATACATTAACAAGTTGCAATGGTATAAATCTTTACCTGTGGTGAAAGCACTTTATAGTCACATCTGTAAACATCACTAACGTGAGATGAGCAGCATCTGAACTATAATCTTATTTGCTATTGGAGGACAAGGTGATGATGTAAAGTTTCATTACAGTATAAGGTTGCAATAAAAACTATATTTTTTCTAGAAACATTTTCCTTGAAAGTTACTCTGTGCTGTTGCAGTTGTGCAGTAGGGATTGGCCTGCCTGTCTACTCCACTTTCAGAGCTATAGAAAATAAAGATCAAGAAGAAAAAGAGCGGTGGCTCTTGTATTGGGCAGGTGAGGTCTGTAATAAAACTATATCATATAAAATTTTCACTATTACTTTTGAAGCGTATTTTCAGTATATTTGTGTGCACTATGTGATCCATTGCTATATTATTATTGTCAAAGTAAAAGTCAAATTACAACAGTGGTTATAGCACTTTATAAAATTATTCGTATATTGTTTGCATAATCGGAAAGATGTCTCTAGATCCGGAGGGCATTGCTTAGTTAGTTTAAGTGAAGTATTTTTCTCCAATAGGGCAGTTCAAAATGATTTATGCTTGAGTGTCAAAGCTAACATCTGTGCACATTTACTTGTCTCATCATCTTTACAAGGTTACTTTTCTGAGGAAATACCAGTATGACCTGATTGTTTTAAGTTACAAAGACAATTGATATAATTATTTGTGTAATCAGCTTTCAGTTATATGAGAATTGCTAGAAAATAGAAAAGGTACACGAGTCCTTACTGTGTTTTGGTCTTAAATCTACCGTCAACAATCAAGATATTCTTCATATGTTGTCGCTTGTAACATTGGTATATCAAAATTAGTGCTTTGACCTTTGGAGACTCCTTTCAAAATGTTTTGCAGCATATGGATCTTTTAGCATCGCGGAAGTCTTTGCAGATCAGATTCTTTCACGGTATGGTCATCGGGCGTTACTAATAGCTCTGGAGATGCTTAATTCAAAATTTATCTCTTGTTTTTCCTTGCACGATAACCTGCTGTCTACACCTATTGATGTGAACCCATGCAGAGTGTCAATCTCTTTCAGTATCGCAATTGAATAAAAATATATTAGAAAAAAATGGCCAAAATAATGGTTTGTTCTTCTGAAATCAAAGAAGTAGCAATCTTGTTGTTCATCGTCATTCTCGTTACTTGGCGATTGTGGCCAGACATGCTTGTGCATGTTCCAATTAACAAAAAGTAAATCTACTGCATTAAAAAACATCTTTCAATTTACCAGGAACATTCCTGTGTAACCTGACAGATTGATGATTTCTGTTTATCAGTTTCTAACTGCCCTTCTAGTTACATTTATAAAAACCATAGAATATATCAAAACATTTTAATGGAAAGGACAGGTGAGAAAGGAGGGCCCTAGGTGTAGTTGATGGTGCATGAGGTCTAATATATGTGGAATGGAACATTGACTGACAGAAACGGTGTATTCAGAATATTTTGGGTTTAAATTTACGTAGCCTTAAGCAACTTGCAGGTTCTGATTATGTGAAGTTTGCTGTCCTCGTAAGTTATTAGAACATTTATATTCTGGTGGTTTTCTGCAGTGTTCCTTTCTATTACCATGTCAAGTTTGCTATCCTTGTCTGGCTTCAGTTTCCTTCAAACGGTGTAAGTCATCAAACTCTCTCTCTCTCTCTTTCTTCTGGGTGTGGGCGTGTGGCTGGCTGGTCTGAAAATGTTTATTAATGTTAAAAGGGAATAGATGCCACATTGTTTTGTTCTTTCTATCAAGAATAAGACCTAGACTGAGAAAAATATTGTTAATTACCTGCATGTATTATCTGAATATCAATGGAGCAGGGTATGCCGGTATGCCAAACATTTGGTCAACATGAACCTAAAATGGCAAGATCAAGGGAGAAATTGATCCCAACTGGGTCAGTTTGGATGGTTATTTGGCTGGTGGTATGGGGGCATGACATGTGATTGACGAGATTCATATTTCTGATAGGTCAATCCAGCCAGGAGCATTTATGTCTTGGTTACATAACAACTCAATCATGATTTTCATTGAATCTGTTTTGTGCATTGTTTCAAAAGCACAAATTGTGGTTATCTAGTTGAAAGCCTATGATTCTAGTTTGTGGATATCAATGCTCAATCGGTGTTGTTTTCTATAAATTGCTTAGGATTTTTTTTTTATCCTGATCTCAGATAAACATTATTTACATGCTTATGGCAAGATTTGTTCTATCGTTCTGCTGGATAATGATAGGTTGTTTACTAGTGGGGCCTATCTTTGGCACTTTGATACATCTAATCGATGAATGGTCAAATAGATTTTGTGCCCTTCTCTACATACTAATGATGGTGTTATTTTTTACTTTCAGGGGTCAAAGCATGTGTATAGAAGGCATGTGCGGCCGTTTTTCCTGAAGCATCAAGCAAAAATTGACAGAATTCTGAATATTTTGTCCAAGGAATTTGTAAGTGTGTGCTTTTAGTATGTATCTCTTTAGGCATATTTTCCATGAATGTATTTCTGATGGAAATCATATTTCCACTAATCAAACCAGACTAAGTTCGTGAGCAGCCATGGAGATGAAATCCATTTCATAGGGAACATGACCGCCAGGGGTGCTTCAACAGGTACAGAATTTGAAACAAATTCTCTAGATTGACAAACCCTCTGTTTCAGGAACGCCTGTGCTGGGTTTTCCAGTTCAGGGAATAGAAAAACCTTTTGAGAAACTGTGGTAACAACTGAGTGCAAACGATAAAACAGCGAGATGAATTGAGCACTGATATTTAATCTTCTTGCATAATCTCATCCTCATTTATGACTTCATAGTTCACCTCATGTCGTGTATATGTAATCAACAAAGTCCTCAATCATCTGCACTCAGCCCTTTACTGTTTTGAACTACACACAATAGTTTCATCACACCTTAAAATTGTAAAAGCTTTAGCAGGTCGTCTTGTTGTAGTCTATGCAATGTCATATTTTGCTTGTCCTGGTTTATGTCAGCACTCCATAGATATTAGTGTGACATGCTTCTTATTTGGCATTATAACTTTCAGCTTAAATAAACTGTCTGCCTGTGTTTGGAACAGCAAACTATATAATAAACGGTCCTGAGCAATCAGAAGCGGTCCATGCAACGATCGAAGGCCCAAATTCAACCTCAACGGAAGAGGCTGGTGCACCAAGAAATGAAACTTGAGCTTGGCTTCATCACTTTCTCCAGTGTCCGGCTCTGCCACAGGAAATACCATCTGTGTCGATGTTCTACAGATGTTTTTTAGTGTAATGTGAATATGACTGCTCTTGAAAAGCAGAACGCGGAAATCATGTTGTAAGCTATAGCCAGATCCACACTATCAAGTCACTTATTCTGGTGACATGGGATGCGGTAATTTTATGTTTCTAGGTTTCGCTTCGTCTGCTAGTCACTGAATCTTAGGTGCTATCCAAAATGTGGTTCCGCTCATACATGCTGCAGCAGCTGACTGGTTTGATGTGAACATGGACTGTGTATTCTGTAGTAGGTTACCTTAAATGTATTATTACGAAAAAATTAATAATTTGTCATTTTTAAGATGATCTTTTTGATTATGATGTTATTCGAAACAATAATATATATAATTATTTAGATCAATAAAAGTAAACCAGAATGACAAATGTGAAACCGCTTTTAGATCAATAAAAGTAAACCAGAATGACAAATGTGAAAAGCGACGAATTATCAATACTTTGCATATTCTTGACGAGATGTTCATCCTACAGGTACTTACAATAGGAGGATTTTTAGTTTGTTTCCTTCTGTTAATATTGTGCAATTAATGCCAATCAGAAGCTGAGTATTATTTGCAAATTTAATGCAACCTGTAGATTCGTTAACCAGCAATTCCTCAGTCCAGATGCTCCGGAACGGCATCGTTGAACTCGACGCTTCGTGGAATTTCGGCCGCTGAGCTTGCTTTGGACCAAAACTGCCATCACCTTTTACAGTTGTGTAGGCGGTTGCTTTATCCTTGATTCATATTCCAGAATATCTCTCGCGAGGAATCGAGGCCTAGAAAATTTCATGATTCTCCTATGATAACAATTGGGCTGGTTTTTTTTTTGTTAAAATAAGATTTTCTTTTTGAAAAGAGCCTTTCACAAATTCCAGTTTGAGGACTAATCCAAGAACATAAACCGCAAGTACATAAATAAAACAGACAAACATATTATAGAGCATACATAACAAATGAAGATAATATTATCGGTAGTAGTTAGATATAGTACTTGAGCAGTTATAAATTATGATTTCGCTTTTATGTCTATCGGTGTCTTCGAGCATCTTCAAAAGATCTCCTAAATTTTATTCCCTAAATCTCATATAAAGACCGTTCTAAACTCTCTTCCTAAAAATTAATCAACCTACAACAGTTTCTCTATAATCCTGATCCATATTTTTTAAATACTACAAATATAGCATATAATGTGTAATAATTTTGTGTAAAACTATGATACCAAGTGTGTATATCGTTCAGCTTATAACAACACGTGAGAAAAAAAACAATGCACGCGCGAAAGAAAAAAATAGGCGTGGCCAAAAATAGGAACAACTAAGCTAATCCTATATTTGAGAGATATAAGAGATGATTTAGAAAATAGACTATTTAGGGAACTGTTGAAACTTTATTTTTCACAAAAATACCTAAATTTAAATTTAGATAGCCACATAAATAATCTTTCGGAGATCTTCACTTAGCCAGGTCAAATTTGCAATTTGGACGTGGATAAAAAATTTCCTGGTAATACCATATTCCCAACCGTAGTCACAGTATCTGTCAAAGCGTCTCAAAACACAATCCAATAGAGGGGCTAATCACAGAGAGAATTGAACTGGCCAGAGGTAATAATAAATCGAACTTACACTGTTTCAACAAAATCATTCATTGATAAATGAAAAATGGACAATTATAATCTCTTTTGTTAGGAAGAGATCATGGACACAATAACCATGGTGGAATATATGAATTTTGACCATCAAATTGAAGACTCATCTGAGCTAATGAAAAGAATACTAGTTAGGACCCCAAGTAATGAGGTTGTTTACCAATCCTCTGGAACTCCCTCTCAATCCCACAAAGACTTTTACCTTATTTGCTTCAGTTGAGGCATGCGCGATTAATAGGCTCGAGCTAATCAAGTAACACCACCCAATTAGCTTGCCTAAATTACATAGCATGATTAATGAAAAACACCTAAGTCATTTCTTCATAATACTAATCTGTCTAATAATTGCTAAAAATAAAGTCTTGGTGAGAGACAGAGGGTGTGCCAATCTGTGACCAAATGTTTTGTTGAACTAGAACACCCCCATCTCTGACTTTGCCACCAAAAAATTTCAAGAATTAAAAAGAATAAATTATTATGTACTAGGACCAACAACTATTCTTTGGTAAATAACCGGCAAAATAAAGGCTTCATCCACGTTGGGACTCGAATGCTTCCCTGGGTAATCACTTCTGATCCAGGTGCATCTGCTCAAGCCAAGCACCGATTACCGTCTGGTCCAATAACTCACCCTGATTGTTCAGGCCAGGTCTGTTCATCAATGCAGAAGTGCCAGCTATACCATGTATTTCGCCCCTCTTGCCATTAAGCTCAGCATGGCTCACCAGTGACTGCACCCATGACACATCTGGCTCCTCTTCTCCAAACCCTGGTTGTGCAGGCCGTCTCAAGCGGACAAGCTCCTCACCATCCACACCCCAGTCAACCTTACCCATCGGGGAGCCCACAGTGCCCCATGAAGCAGAGGAATTCCGTGGCGAACCAACAGAAGGAAGCTGATGCTTATTAAGGGAAGAGAACTGCTCGAACATCTCACGCTGTGTGGCTGTGACTCCTACACGGGCACTTAGGGGCGATGTAGGAGGTTCCATGGTACAGGAGGACTGGGGAGACATGCCACCAAATGGAGAATGTGCCATAGCTGACGGATCAAGAGCCCTCGGAGAGTACATTCTGTTGGTGTTAACAGGCAATAAGAGGCCCTTCTGTTGATGAAGCTTGTTAAGGAGGGCAGATTTGTGGGCTGGTGAGCAGACTGAGTGACCTTGGTCATTAGGGAACTTTGGTGACATTGCCATGTCTGAAGCATACAGGTCTTCAAGATTGGATGGAGCAATTGTTGGCCTGATGCTCAGACCAGTAGAAAGGCGGGGTTGGGGACGGCTGCTGGGTGGGAGGCTGAGTGCACCGAGGTACTGTGATTCCCATTCAAGGAGCATGCCAAGGTCATCAACAGCAGCATCCCTTGCATTGAAAGAAGAACGCAGCCTGCTACCTTGGAGCCAATGAGCAGCAGCAGCTCCACCATTGCTCCCAGCAGATGGTGACACAGGAGGCGGTGTAAAGTGTCTAGTAGGAGAACCTGGAAGAAGCCCAAGCGCCGCAGCCGCAGTAATATCAATAGATGAAGAGGCACGGGGAGAGAGCAGACCAGCACCACTGTTGTGAGGCACATGGCGGAGCTCATCCTCATCATGGGCAAAGAAGCAAATGCGGCGAACACAAGCTGCTCCCTCCTTGCAGAGCCTAGTGCGATACTGTGACGGGTGTAGCCAGCTCTCGAACACGCCGTGTGAGAACTCACAACTGTCACCACTAGGACAGCCACCAGGCCGGCGAAAGTTTGGGCAAGGCACAGCAGTGTATGGGTGCTTGCGGGGATCACGGCGGCGAGCGTTCTCGCCAGGGTGCACAAATGGGCACTCAGTCCAGTCATGAGAGTAGGCACGGGAGCACGGACGCACCTTGAACGCGAACATGCGGAATTCGTCTGAGGCATACACACTGCTCTTGATGTCCGGCAGAGTTGGATCCACCGGGTATTCCTTCTTGCCACGGTCCACGGTGATGGGAGACAGCGAGGATGAACGCGATGACGGCAACCTGTTGCCCTCATCTGGCGAGGACGAGAGCGGCGGGGATGACGAACCTGAAGACACCGAGTTCGCCACGGCGAGTGCTCGGCGACGGCCAAGAAGCACCTCAAGATCGCCCAGGGCATCTGGTGACGCCGGAGGAGCTAAGATGACGTCGGCAGGGAAGCGGCCGGCGGAGTCGGGGGCGGCCGGATCGGCGCCAGCGGCCAAAAGCAGCTTGACAACAGCGACGGCGTTGCGCGAGCCACCAGAGGCGGCACAGTGGAGGGCAGTGGCACCGTCGACTCCGGGGCGACGGTTGACGTCGACGCAGCCCAGATCGACCAGCAGGGCGACCACCCCCGCGCTGCCATAGGTCGCGGCAACCATCAGCGGCGTGCGCGGCTCGTACGCCTTGCTCCGGCCATACCACAGCCCGACCCCATCAGCCAACTCGGCCACCTCCTCGCCTGCCCCCGCTAGCGCCCCCTTAAGCCCATCAACATCATCCGCCGCCGCAAGCTCGAGCAGCGCCGCCAGCCTGTCCCTCCGGCCGCTGGCGAGTGGTGGCTGCGCCTCAACAACAACATCAGCAAGGTCGCCCATTATCCCTCAACGTATAAGCTCAACGCATCTGCAGAACCAGCCCGAACAACCAGACATGTTACAGATTCAGCAAAACTACTGAATCGAGATCACGAAATCGACGAATACTGAAGGCGAACCAAAGAAGGAAACAAAGGGAGAAGAAATCAACCCGACGCATCGGAGCTCGGGCTCTCGGAAGTGCAACAACCCATCCAATCCGGATAGCGCCGCGAGCAATCGCCGATTTAGACCGGATCGACGGGAGAAAGGAAAGCAATAAATGAA
>KE371385.1:37840-63019 GCA_000418225.1 Zizania latifolia | reverse complement strand
AGCGGCGGCTGCGCCTCAACAACGAGATCAGCAAGGTCACCCATTATCCCTCACCGGATAAGCTCAACGCATCTGCAGGACCAGCCACAACAAGTAGACAGGCTATATAGATTCAGCACCTGCGAGCTACGGATCGAGATCACGAAATCGACGAAAATGGAAGGCAACACAAACAAGGAAACAAAGGAGAAGAAATCAACCCGAAGCATCAGACCTCGGGTTCTCGGAAGGAGATCAACCCATCCAATCCGGATAGCCGCCGCGAGCAGTCGCCGATTTAGACCGGATCGACGGGAGAAAGGAAAGCAATAAATGAGCAGTATATAGTATTTAGTATTTACCTCCCACGAGGCCACGAAGGGTTGATCCAAATCCAAATCCAAATCAAATCCAACCCGGCCAGATCCACCGGACTCCTCTTCCCCGGCGACGGTCGCCGGCGCCGGCGGCCGAGACGGCGGCTCCCCTAGAGCAGAGCAGCACGGCTACGAGGAGGGGAAGGACGACTCGCTGTTTACTGGTGGTGGTGGGCGTGGCGACGAGTTAAATCCTATAATTCATCAGGCACCACGACCCGCGTCACCTCCGCGATAACAACCCGGCGCCCTTCACCCCCCCACTGACATGTGGGGGAAAGATACGTGTGACCCACCTGTCAAAGAGATTTACGGAGAGAGTGTAGGCGTCGCTCGGTCCGGGGATTTGCTCGGGGGAATTTACTGCGTGGTGGGGCCCACGTGGGGATTCAAACAGGCGGGTGGTGCCGGTGCACGGTGCTGACCGACCGCTCGCGCTCGCGGTGGGGCCGGCCGGGCGTGGCTGCGGCCGCGGCCCGCTCCGCGATATTTGCCACGCGAGCGCGCATCCGGCCGTCGAAGGGGCAAACGGACGGTCCGGATCGTCCCCGGCGGGTGGCGGAGGGGAGATTTGGCGCGCCGAAAGCCTCGGCGGCATCTCCGTCGCCGTACGGGAGGTCGGCGCCGGGGGAGAAAAGGTCGTTGGTGGCGCGCCCGTGGACGCGGTCCACTGCTCCGCCCACGCCCGCCGGCCGCCGCGGAATGTGACAAACGTGCGCGGCGCACGGGCGCGCGGTGGGCGCGGCAGGCGGACGCGACGAGGGGGCGCAGAGGTGGATCGGTGAGTTGCGTTGGTGGAGTCCGGGTGGTGGGGCCAGAATGGCAGTCAGATGTGTTTATTTCTTTTGAAAAGAAAACAGAAGATCCACTGCACTCCCGTTTATTTGTACGAAGGCAACCACAATATTGTATAAAATAGTTCATAGAGAATAAATAAATAGGTTTAGCTATTCATAAGTATTGTAAAACTAGTCTACAGTAAAAAAAATAAATTTAGCTAACCATAGTCCCATAAACTACCATATAAAATAAAAAAATAATTTATCTTTCCGTTCTTTCTTCTCTCCCCTATGTCATTTCATGTTTTATTTGCTCGTAGATAGGGCTGAAAACGAGTCGAGCCAGGCTCGGTAGAAAACGAGTTCGAGGCTCGGTAGAAAACGAGTTCGACTCGGCTCGTCTGTGAATCGAGCTGAAAATCAAGGCTCGGCTCGGCTCGTTGTGTGGCTCGAGCTAACTCGCGACCCTGCCAATTTCAATATATATTGCATGTAAAATATAAATTAAAATATCTAAATTTAAAAATTATGTATTGGTATGTACTATATTTAAGAATAAAATATCAGCAATTAATAAAAAATCATGATATACACTAAATACTACATATCACACTTAAATAAAATATTTTATATATTAAAATTAAAAAATAATAATGCTCACGAGCCAAACGAGCAGCTTGTGAGCTGGCTCGGCTCCGTTCGAAACCGAGCCTAAAATACAGGTTCAAGCTTGGCTCGTTTTACCTATGAGCCGAGCCGAGCCACACCAAGCCGAGTCGAGCCTCGAGCTGCCTCGTGAGTCCGAGCCAATTTTTTAGTCCTACTTATAGGTCTCACCTATTTAGTACATATAGATATTTACTATTATATAGATTTCGATAACTAAAACTAGTTATTTTTAATCCATTCACATAGATAACTATTCCAATTCAAACGGAAAAAACACAAAAAATTGTTAACGCTGAGACACATTAAACCCAACGTGGCTTCGCTCTTGATTATTGTTAACGCAAACATTTTTAGTTATTTAAATATATGTGCAAATCCTACATAATCTAAACTAAAGTGCCACCCAAAACGCATGTTGATTTCACGCAAAAAATTATCGTATTTCCATATTCCATAGAGCCCCCAGCATTAAACTCCCGTATCTCCTGGTTGATGTCAAACATACTCTAAAAGTCAAAAGATATTGAAGTATTATTTTAAGCTTTTGTACCGCTGAACTATTTTCAAAAGCTATGAAAGCGTCTGTTTTGATTATAAATGCTACGACTAACTAGTTGGGCTAGAGTTGCTCGCCTAATTCTACAAACAAGATGTCAAAATCCATTTTCTCCAAACATATTAGATGATTTCCTATAACTAACCATGTCAAATCCAACTTTAGAGAAGAATTTATAGCAATAAATAATGTAAACGAGAGGAAGAAAATCCCTTAAGGATCCGTTTGACGAGCTAAATTTTCGGCCCGTTCAAAAATTCAACCTACTAAACAGCCATAAATGTCCCATAGTTAATTTGGTATTCTCACTTTTGCTACCGAGTTATTGGGCGACTTTGATATAATGTTAACATACCTAATGTTGAGCATCAATGATCGTCTCTCTATTTTTAACTCTCTATTTATCCATTTAGTCAACTATTTAAAAAAATTTCTCTCTATATCTGCTATACACTCGAACAATTTCTCTAGTTTCAACGTTTTAAAAAATTACCCTCTCTTTTAAAATCTCAACATATTTCGAAAGATTTGATTTCTTTTTGAAATCCCAATTTATAAACTTAGAAATCCCCAAGTTATAAAATTTTATAAAAAATCTTTTTCTCTTTTTTTCATTTCTATTTCTCTTCCTTCTCTATTTTCTCATTTCTCCTTTCTTTCTCTTTCTCTCCTCGAGGGCGCCTGGGGGCGGGGCGGTGCCAGCCGAGGGTGCTGGCCTGGGGACGAAGCAGCACTGGCGCTGAGGCGGCGGCGGCGGCAGTGGGTAGTGGAGTTACGGCGCGCCGCCAACGGATGACTGAGGCAAAGGCGGAGGAGCTAGTTGCAGGACACATTGGCATGGAGGGAGCTGCAGATGGGGCCACACTAGATGGCCATCTAACTTGGCTGATCAAGTTTGGTCAGTGAGAAGCCTTATTTGATTAGTCGGATGTCTTGACTATTCAATTGACCAATCTGTTAGAATACTTATTTTTCAATTGAATGGTTAAATTTTAGCTTTAAAAGTATGCATTTCATTTGAGTTACTCTTATACTCCATTACATCATTTGCCATATCATAAAGTGAAATGATTATAGTGTACCCTTCGCCTTTTCTTTTCTTGATGTGCCATTTGAGCAAATTATCTTCATGATGGATAGGCCGGTAAAATTACTAGAATTACCCAATACCCATGGCCTTGGCCACTGAATGATGGGGTCATAGCCCATTGTCTCTCTCTCGCACTTCTCCCCATCTCGCCCCTCGTCGCCTCCACGGCGGGGACGGCGCCCTCCCGTTCCTGGAGCGAACCGGGCGACGCCGCCAGAGAGAAGCCCCGTCAAACTCCTCTCCTCGTCGCGGTCTACTCCGCCGCCGTCTTGGTCTTCCCTGTCCTGTTCGACGCGTGGGCTCTCACTCCAGGACTGGTTCGACACTTCGACGCGCAGCTTTCCACTCGTCCTTGTCGAGCTACAGGTGCCGGTCGGGTCGGCTCAGCCACCATCGCGTCCCTCCTACGCTCGCGGCTCCGGTCGTCGTCGGCGCCGGCGTCAGATCTCATCCCAGTCCCAGCCTGCTATACCACACTGCAAGGTGAGCCCGATCTGGATCACGGAATTTGCATCGCGGGTGTAGCTTTGTTGCCATTGCGTCTAGATGTCGACGCGTACATGATTTACAAGCACCGTGAACGTGCGGTGATTAATGATACTGTTTTGGTAATAGTGGAGATGCATCGATATTGTAATTGCCTGTGTCAAAGACTGTGACTTTGTGCGAAGGGAGCTTTGAACACTGTAAGTCTGTAATGGCCTGGTGCTGCGCAATATAAATCATTACGCCGATAGGAATGTAATACTGTTAACGCATTTAGTGTTCTGGATCTAGTAGCATATCTGGATATCTTTTGATGGATCTGTTGATCAAATGTACCATCACGTATTCCGATGCAAATACCTGAGGGTCCTTAATAAAAGTTTACCTGTTTTTGCATTCTCTAGACATGGGCTGTGTGCTTTGTTCATGAGAACTAATGCTACTCGTTCTGTGCTATGTGAAAACTAGCAGTTGTAGTCAATGCAATTCTCACTGCTGTTTTAATTAATTCCAGTAATATTATGTAGCCTAATATGGAATTTACATGTGTTTGTGAGAAATGCAAACAGCTGTAGAGAACTGTGCTGCATCTAATTTGTCATGAACTATGTTGTCTCTTGAATCTGAAAAATGCAGTTCTCTTATACTGCCAAAATGTGAAGTTGTAATTTTCTTAATTATCTATTCCCGCCAAAATGTCATACTTAAATGCTACTTATCTTATATTTCAGTTGTTAGATCGAATTTGTGAAAAAACTACTTTTTTCAAGGATAGACTTTGGCGTAAATAAATATGAAAATTTTATAATAAGTTGACTTTAGGTGCTGTGAATTATTCTACAGTTCTGAACATAGCAAGGTTTCAATTGTTCATTGGACTGGAACTCTGGTCTCACTAAAGCCAAAACCCACATCTTCACCGACTCTCGCGGTATGAGATATTTTCCCTTTTATCTTCACACCAAGTTGTTTGCAGACTTGTAGTGGGTTTACATTGCTGTTCATGCTATATGCATGGGGTTTGACAATCCATGCACCAGTTGGCTAATATACTCCATATCCTTTACTGTTTTTTACAGATGGATACTCTTGAAGTCAAGAATGATGAAGAGTATCAGGTAGCATGTTTATTTGTATAATTATGCTTTTTTGCTCAGCTATGTGTTCAAAACCATTGTGGATCACAATCTGGTATATTCTTCTGTGCAGATGGATCTTATTGAAATCAAGGACAGTGAAGAGCATCCAGTGGAGATGCTTGTTGAGCAGCCACGTTTTCTAGAACCCATATGTCCAGAGGAGGTCAATGAAGATACACGAATTTACCCACGTATAGGGGATGAGTACCAGGTGGAAGTTCCAAATCTAGCAACAGAGGAGGAACGTATGAAACTAAGGTCATGCCCAGTTGATGACAGCAGAATGTTTGGTTTTGACCATCCTGTGGGGGTAGGATTAGCTATTCCAGTCACATGTACCCAAAATACAAGCAATCATGTCAAAAAAGAGCAGATGGGATTTTCAGAATGCAGTTCATGTTCTTTACAAGATGAATGTAACAGCCATATCATTGAAAAGATAACAAGAAATGTTCTGGATTGTAAAGTTGAGTGTGATGAGCAAGATGATAAATTCTTAAAATCTGCTGGACAAGACATGCACGGCTTACAAAAGAGGAATGCCAATGATTATATTCCTTTGCTGGGAATGCCTAGATATCTTTGGACTGATGAAGAGGCACAGGCATTTCTTCTTGGTCTCTACATTTTTGGCAAAAATCTTGTTCAGGTGACGAAATTTATGGAATGTAAGACAATGGGAGAAGTTCTATCCTACTACTATGGAGAGTTCTTCAGGTCTGATGCATATAAACGATGGGCTGCATGTAGAAAAGTAAGAAGCAGGAGATGTATACTTGGGTTGCGCATATTTTCTGGTTCAAGACAGCAGGAACTGTTGTCACGTATACTTGCTGGTATAGCAAGGGAAGTTCATGATCCTTTGCTGGAGGTGTGCTCAACTTTCTTCTCCTTTTTTCCTTCCCAGTTTAGATGTATTGAACTAGTGAACTTTAATGCATTGAGAGCTGATATTTACAATCAGTTGCCAGTTCTATTTTATATTTGATATTTTTGCACTTCCCTTTATCCTAAGAACACTTTAGGTATGGCCCTCTGTTTGCATTAATGCACTAGTATTTCATGATAAAGCCATTGAAATCATGCTTTACTGCTTTTGAAGAGGCCCAATATTAAGTTATGTCTGTTGTTAATTTTCTCAAGAGGTATATGGTGTCCTGCAGGTCTTTAAGATGTTCAATGATGGAATATCTACTTTTGAGCAGTTTATTTTATCCCTAAGATCCACAGTTGGTGCTCAAGTTCTTGTAGAAGCAGTTGGAATTGGCAAGGGAAAATATGACTTGACTGGATTTGCATTAGATCCTAGTAGAAACCATGGCATCTCGAACCGCGCTGAAATCCCTATTGGCAAGGCTTGCTCGTTGCTTTCATCTGGAGACATCATAAAGTTTTTGACCGGTGATTTCAGACTAAGCAAGGCAAAATCTAATGATCTATTCTGGGAGGCTGTCTGGCCTCGCTTGCTTGCAAGAGGGTGGCACTCGGAGCAACCTAAGGATTCTTCTCTTGTTGGCAAGCATGCTTTAGTGTTTCTCATTCCAGGTGTAAAGAAATTTTCTAGAAAGAAACTTGTCAAAGGAAATCATTATTTTGACTCTGTTAGCGATGTCTTAAGCAAAGTTGCATCGGAACCAAGATTGCTTGAATTTGGAGTCGAGGGTGATAATGGTGAAGGTGGATTCAAGGTTGAAGATGGATGGATCCATGACGCTGAACTTGTCAAAAGCACAGTTCCTGACAAGAAATCTCCTTGCTACACCCGACCCAGTGAACCTGGGTGTTCGCCAGAGCTAATGAAATTTACTGTGGTGGATACTAGCATTGTTCAAGGAGAAGAACCATGCAAGGTGAGGTCACTAAGAAATCTACCAATAGATGCTAGTCGTGGTTACATGTCTTCACGTTCAGGAGATTCTGGGAGTGACAGCTCAGAAGAACACTCTGATTCTGAGGACAGCTCTCAGTCTTATGAACATATATATACAAGTCAAGACATAGCAGATGATAAGTATGTCAATGAGGAGAAGAAATGTAAGCCCCCAACAGGTGATAAGATGGATGTTGATGTCCTTCAGAAGAATTCTGCCTTTTCAGTCACATCGACATCAATGAATGGTCACATTTCAATTGGTCAAGGTTTCAGCACAATGAATAAAATCTGCTCTTCAACTGCAACTATTCTTCCTGTTGGTACTCAAAGGGTCCATGCTACTAATTCTTCCACTGAAATAAACTTTCAATTTGATCAAAGGGTAAGCCCTGAGCCCCAAGTTTTCTTAGCACCTGTGTCAAAGAGAAGAAGGTTAGTTTCTTGTAAGAACGAGAGAACTGGGCGCAGAAATACTGCTATCAATAGAAGACAGCACGGGAAGCAAGTTGACACCCCACTGCAACATAATGTGTCTGGAGCAAACGATGCAAGCTCAGGGGCCAAGCCATTCATATGGAGTGCAATTCCAAACTCATCAACTAACATAAGCTTTGACATGAACAACACTCAGGCATATCACACACAGTTTTACAATGTGCCCCATACTGATGAAAAAATGGTTTACAAGGAAAAGTCTCAAAATAAGCATTTTATTGATCTGAATATTCCACATATGCCTTCTGATTATGAGTCAGCTGCGAACTACATTGTGCCTCCATCTGACAAAGATACACAAACCATGGATATACCTATACATTCTTCTGAAACCAACGAGATGGATGACTGTTCTCCAGATATCAACGTCTCTTGTAATGGACTCTTGAGCGAGCAGCTTTCTTTCAACACAAGGAGGCAGAGTACCAGAAGTCGCCCACCAACAACCCGAGCTCTAGAAGCCCTTGCTTGTGGCTTTATTGGGACAAAACAGAAGGGCGGGGAGGCAAACTTTCCATCTTCAAGCAGGAGCAGCAGACCTATCCGGCGACCACGAAGATTAACCGATGTTGCAGTGCCATTTCCTTTTGATGGTGAGGGAAGTAGTTCTCATTTTACCAATCCAGCCGTTATTGTCAATGAATGGTGCATGAGTAACACTCAGTTTCAAGTCCTTGACAGCACCCCCTCAGATAAGCCCACTGATCAAGGGACTCGTGAATTGTTTGGGGCAGACAAATCTGCTGATAAAGGTACTCATGAATTGTTTGGCATACCTTAGATCACATGACAATGAGTAAGGCATTCCATGCCAAGCTATTTCCTTGGATTATTCAACCTCTTACATAATGGACTATGGTCAGAAGGAATACTCTTCGTCGAACTTTGATTTGGCCTAGAAACGAATAGAGGAAGCTTATTGCCAATTTCAGCTATAGTTTGGTGCATGTCTCCTACTGTTCAAGCTCAATACCTGTCAAGAACAGATGGGTCAAATGAACTATATAGATTTTACAGATGTTTGCCCTCAGGTAAACCTTCTGTGTCTTGTCAAGTTTTTGCTGATAACTGAAGTGAAAAGAAAACAACGAGTGCAAGACTCATGCTCTCCGTAGGAATTCGGCTGGTGAAGCTTTTACCTTCTTTTGGAGGTTTTTGATGAACCTTTACCTGGAGTTATACTCTTTGCTGTTTTACATGTACTATGTGGAGTGGCTGGAAAAGTAACAGTGCGCCCATATAAGAACCATAGTATAGCTGGAACTATAATCTTGTCCAGCAAACCTGAAATTCAGAATGGAGAACCAAACATACATAAGTTTTATCCATGTTTTCTCTTTTTCGTGGCGAGTTCAGTTCTAAGGGTTAAAAATGGTATTCCTTTTCCCTGTTTGGTTTGGTTAAAGGTGTTATTGATCGGACTCGTGTGGCATTTACACTTGGCTGTGGTTGTGTACCATGTGGCATGTATTTGTGTTTTGTCTTTTCAATTTTCGTTCTGGCTGTGTTGCTTTTACTAGGATTTTCCTAATGTATGATGTAAAATATTTTATAGATGAAACCAAAGGATTTTAAAATTTTGACAGTAACCTTGGTTTAAGTGAGTATCATTGTTAATTCGCCTTGTTTCAAGTGAACCGGATCAATAATCCTAGTTGGGGAAATATGCAGCCAACCCATTAATCAAAGGAAGAATTTTTGTTTCAAGCGCTACTACTGAGCACTGTCCCAGTGAGATATCGAGGCTACACGTAATTTACGGAGGAAATTGCATTTTGCATTATAGAGGTTGTATCTCATTTCACTTTGCACTGGGATTAACACATACTTTTATTTTACATTAGGATATATCAAAATAAATTTCACTATGCACCACGTTTCACGATAAAAATGATGAAAAAAGTCTTACAAAATGAGTGAAACTTCTTAAATTTAGATAATGTTTGATGGAGTTTCATTCATATTATATTTTTTTATAAAATTTATACAAGTTTGATGATGTATCATGATGCAAACTAAGCGAAACATATTTCTATGCATACCAGTGTAAAACAAAAATATGTGCTAAACTCGATACAAAATGAAATACGCTATACTCTACGTAGTACAAAGTGCAGTTTTTGAAAACCTAAATATTTTACATTATTTTTTCCAGTTTTTACTGTGCTTCTGTTTCCAAAATCAAATTTGTTACTCCCTCCGTTCCGATATACAACCTGTTGGCGTAATACAGAATCACGCAACAGGTTTTAGTGTTTGAGAACCTCAAAGGGTTCGCTAAGCAAGCTATAGTTCAAACAGTACTCGAGGTCTCCGAATGGATAATAACCTTCGAGCAAGAATAATATTGATTGTACTCCGTTTGTTCGATCCCCCTCCACCCTGCAAGGAGGGTATTTATAGGTATAATTACCATGGAGTAATACGAAGTTACCTCCTACTTATAACCGACTATTACAGCATGAATAGTGACTTTATATAAGGGTAGATTAGTAACCCTCCGTGTGAACGAATCCGGCTTTATGTCTTGTCGGAAGGGACAAGATTACCACGGTTTTGAAGTCCCACGACAGGTGGTCTCGGAGGCTTCGCACACGGCAAGCTGAAGGGGGCTCCATCAAAAGCTTTGAACGGAGCCTTAACTCGTACCTCCGAAGGTGGATTCGCAATCCCTGTCATCGAAGCCCTGTTAGAGTAAAGCAATTTACCCCAACAGTAGCCTCTCGCACGTAGCCTTTCTACCGAAGGGGTAAAGCGCGCCCTCGACGCATGACATTTTCTTACGTCTTCTTTCGGAGCCCAAAGCTTCGAGGCCTAAAACTTCGAAGCCTAAAGCTCTGACTGCCGTTATTAAAAGTGAATCCGCTTCGATCATTAAATGCCTGGCAGGAGCCGAGGGGACGCCCTCGAAACTTCAACCGACGCCTGGTGCGGCCAACGGTCCGAAAACAAACCGTCGCGGAACAGGGGCGCGCTGCCCTATTTTACCTCGGCCCCACCTATCATAGACTCTAGAAGGTGCTCGCTGGGTGGTAAAAGACGGCTTCGGGCGGAGCGCCGCGCGCCTCTTACTGTCTATATAAGCTTCTTTGCTCCCCTGGGCTTATTACGCCCTCCAGCATCCGTAGTCCTTGCTCTTGATTTTATCTCATTTCGAGCCCCTAGCTCTTGCTTTCGAAGCCCTTAGCTTTTTTAGCCTCTGTCCCCCTCTTCGCTCAGACATCAACCCAATTTGTGAAGATGCCGAAGAAAGCTTCAATGGCGAAAAGCCTTTCTTTGGGCGGAGGGTCCAACTCCGTGCAGGCCTAGGCAGCGAACAATGGCGGCGGCGACAGCAAAAACGATGGCGAAACACTATGGGCCATTCGACCTCCGACCTCTGTAGGAGAAGTTTGAACAGACCTTAAAGCTAAAGAAAACGAGGTCCACCTTGGACTCCGCCAACGAGGCCTGCGCTGGGAAGGTCCTCAAGAAGGTTAACCTCCGCATCGAGAAGAACGACGTCATTCCCGCCCCTTGAGCCGACGAAGCGGTGGTCTTCGAGGCCTTTTTTGAGGCGGGGCTCGGGATCCCCGCGGAGACGCTGCTGGGCGAGGTGCTTCATATGTATAATCTAGAGCTTCCCCATTTATCACCGAACGCCGTGGCCCAGCTAGCCATCTTCGAGTGAGCCATGAGGGTGGAGGGGTGCGATGGCTACGTGGACGTCTTCGCAGCTCTTCACGATGCCAATTGCCAGCCCAAGAAGAGGTCCTGTGAAGACGGAGTCATCAGGGCCTTGGCCTTCGGCAGTGTCAACTTCCAGCTCCGCAAGGAGTTCAGCAACTCCTACCCGGCAAGGGCTTCGAACGACTGCTGGTACTCGAGGTGAGACCAACACTGGTTCTACATCACCATGGGAGCGGACACCCCCCTTCGCAGCGGTCGTTCGAGGTCAATTATATTTTGCCAGAAAATTTTTTGGACATTCTTCGAAGTAATAGCAGTGAGGGGCTCGGCTTCGATCCACTTCGAGAAGTATTCGATCGCTACCACTGCGAACTTCAAGTTCCCTTTTGCATGAGGGAAAGGCCCGATGAGGTCCATCCCCCACCGAGCTAACGGCCACACAGGCGCGATGACTTGCAGTGGGGTCAGCGGTTGATGGCTTCGTCTTCCCATCCATTGACAGCCTTGACACGTGCGGACGAGGGCTTCGGCGTCGGCCATTATTGTGGGCCAATACAGTCCTTTACGAAGTGTCTTTCCGACCAACGCTCGGGGGGCGAGATGGCTCATGCAGAGGCCTTTGTGGATGTCACGGAGCAATACCTGGCCTTCGGAGGCGGGAATGCAACGTAGGAGCAGAGCACACACGCCGGACTTGTATAGCGAGTCCCCTATGATATGGTAGTTGCGAATCCTGCGTTTGAGCCTTGCAGAGTTAGGTCCGTTTGGATCAGCGCCTTCGCCAAGCAATCTGGCCATGATAAGGCTCCGCCAGTCTTCATGTACGTAGAGTACTTCGACCGTCGTTGGCTTCATTGCTAACGGAGCGTAGATTTCTTCATAGAATGCTCTGGCTAGGAGTTCTTGGCCTCCGATAGCTACTTTGGCGGGGGTGTCTGCTTGATGATTCTGGCTCCTCGGAATACTTCTGATGGAAATGCCCTTGAAAGCTAGCTCCACCTTGCGGACCTCTGCCAAGTACTGGGCGAGGTCCGGGTGCCGAGCTTGAAAACTTTTATCTGTATGGCCGGCTATAATTTGGGAATCAGTTTTTACAAGCACTCTAGCGGCGCCTAATGCCCTTGCTTTCTGGAGGCCTAACAAGATGCCTTCGTACTCGGCGACATTATTTGTAACCTTAAAATTTAACCTAGCAGAATACGAAGCCCTCTGACCGGAGGGTAAAATAATTACAACTCCTACGCCTGCACCCGTGGCCTGATAGGCTCTGTTAGAATAAATGGTCTAAATACCTTCGTCGGGAGTTTCGGAGGACCAGATCGCCGAGGGGGTCCATTCTGCGACGAAGTCCGCAATCACTTGTGACTTTATTGCGGTCCGCATAGTAAAGTTTAGTCCGAAGGGTGCCAGCTCGACCGTCCACTTGCCGATTCTACCTGTAGAATCTTTATTTTGAATCATATCTCTGAGTGGGTAAGACGTCAGCACAATAATATTGTGTGCGAGAAAATAATGCCGCAACTTTCTCGAAGCCATGACCAAGGAGTACGCTATTTTCTCGAGCTCGGTGTATCTCATCTTGGCTCTGGACAGGACTTCGGAGACGAAATAAACCGGTCTCTGAGCAAGCTTCCCTTCGAAGTCTCCCTCACAAACAAGGACCGCGCTGACGGTGGAGGCTGCGGCCGCGAGGTATAGCAACAATGTTTCTTCCGGCAGCGGAGTCATGAGTGTCGTCAGATTAGCGAGGTACTCCTTGATTTCATCGAAGCTTCGTTGGCACTCCGGCGTCCATGCGAAGTCATCCATCCCCTTCAGCGCCTTGAATATTGGCAAGCTTCTTTCGGCGGAGCGCGCAAGAAAACGGCTGAGGGCTGCGAGGCGGCCTGCCAGCTTCTGGACCTGCTTTAAATTTTCAGGCGGAGCCATGCGCTGAAGCGCGCTAATATGGGTGGGACTGGCTTTGATACCACGACTCGAAACCAAGTACCCAAGCAATTTGCCAGCACGAGCTCCGAAGATGCATTTCTCGGGGTTCAGGCGGACTCTTACCGAGCGGAGGCTTTCGAAGGTCTCCGCTATGCTCGTGCCTTTTAGCACTTTTTATTACAATATCATCCATGTAGGCCTCGATATTTCTGCCCAACTGATGCCCGATGGCCTTAGAGATTAGTCTAGAAAAGGTGGCTCTGGCATTTCTTAAGCCGAAGGGCATCCGCACATAACAATAGACTCCTGATGGAGTAACGAAGCTTGCTTTTTCTTCGTCTTCGCGCTTTAACCAAACTTGATGGTAGCCAGAGTATGCATCAAGAAAGCTTAGTAGCTCGGAGCCTGTAGTGGTGTCAACGAGCTGATCAATGCGAAGCATAGGGTAGGGGTCACGGGGGCATGATTTATTCAACGAAATGAAGTCAATACATATGCGCTACTTCCTCATGTTCTTTTTCTTTACAAAGACGGGGTTTGATAGCCACTTCATGTGGCTGACCTCCCGTATAACTCCTGCTCGGAGTAGCTTCTCTACTTCGGCCTTCATCAAATTCGCGCGCTCAGCAAACAGCTTCTGCAGCCCCTGACGTATTGGCCTCGCCCTAGGGTTGACCAATAGGGAGTGCTCGATGACACTTCGATCGACCCCGGAGATATCTTCGTCTGACTATGCGAAGACGTCGAGGTTGCTTCGGATCGTCCCTTCCAGCGAAGCCATGTCTTCTGAGTCCAGCCCTCCTCCGAACTAGATGGGTACTCGAAGCCCCCTTCGACGAGAATCTTCGTGATAACTTCTCCGTCGGGACGTGGTTTGAATGCGGGGCTCTTGGCGTGGCCATGGACTTCATCTTGAGGCTGCACATTATACACCTGACGAGGTTCGAAGGGAACAGTATGGCCATACTCCACCCTCCGGGCCACACTCTGGTCGCCTGGCACTGTAAGGACTCCGTCCTGTGTTAGCAACTTTAGGCACAAGTAGTTATGATGCGCAATAGCTCCGAACTGATTCAGGATCCCCTTCCGAAGATGGCATTGTAGACGTACGGGGCGTTGACGACGTCGAAGATGACTTCCTCCGAGCGTGAGAGGCTGCCTTCTCCAAAGGTGACTTGGAGGCCGATCTGTCCCACCGCCTCGAGAGGGGGGCCCGTAAAGCCTTGCAGGGGTATCGCAGCTGGGAGAAGATGCATGTGGGGGATGCAAAGTTGGTCGAAGGCGTGCTCGAAGATGATATCCGCTGAGCTCCCTCCGTCAATGAGCACTCGTCGCACCTCGGTGCCCGCGATGTCGGCGGAGATGACGAGGGGGTCCACATGCGAGAACTTGATCCCCACGACATCTTCGGCTGAAAAGGAGATGGGCACATGGACATACTCCGGCATGGCGGAGGCGGACGCCGAAGTCCCAATGTGCCCCACTTCGCGGACATAATCTCGGCGCTGTCGCTTGGACAGATTGCCCAAGGCTCTGCCACCCGAAATGAGTAGGACTACCTTTTTCTAGGGTTCAAAATTATCTTCAACCTTTGGAGGTGGCATCAAGTTTGCCACCGGAACTCGAGGGCGAGCCTCGCCAGCCTTCGCACGTCCCATGGCCTGGACGTGCTCTGGGCGCGCAGCTCCGGGCACCCGATCTGTAGTTCCTTGGCCACCGGTTCGCTCTAAATACTCTCCTCGCAAAGCCAGTATAGCCTTGCAAGTGTCAGTGCTGTGGCTCTGGTTCTCGCCGTGGATGTTGCAGAAGAAAGATTGGCCGGAGGCAAAGGGCCCTGCTGCTGGCTTTGCGCCAGCCCCCCGTCCTTTTCCTTGAGCTTGCTGAAACTTTGGAGCCCTCGGCTCGGAAATGCTCAACACTTCGCTGTGGAAGTGCTTACGACTTCGCCGGCATAGTGAAGACGGATGCTCTACAAAAGCAGGCTTCAGGGACCTTGAGGCTTGGACTTCGGGGGCCTGGACCTAGGCGACGGCGGCAGTTCTTCGGAGCTGGCCTTCTTCAGAGCGAGCGTACTCCTCGAAGTACGTCATGAGCTGGGCGATCGAGGATATAGGCTTCCTATGAAGCTTGTCCAGGAGGCCCGCATTGGTTACCCCTTCGCGTGCGGCGTCCACAACAGATGAAGTGGAGAGGCCTTTAATCTGGGACTTCATGAAGGCGAAGCGCTGTGAATATTGCCGCAGTGTCTCCCCCCGCTGCTGCTTCACTTAGAACAGGCTTCCGGTCGACATGGGGGCGATGAAGGTTCCTTGGAATTTATTAGTGAACTTCCTGTGCAGGTGCTTCCATGACCTCATGGAGCCAGGTTTCAGAGACTAGAACTAGCGGAGGGCTATCCGTTTGAGGGCCAGAGAGAAACACTTCGCCATGGTGTCCCTTTCACCTCCGCTTGCCTCGATGGCGAGGGCGTACGAGCGGGCGAACTCGTTAGGGTCCGAGTCCCCAGAGTACTTGGGGAGCTTCGTGGCCCAGAACTTCGAGTGAAAACGAACCATCTGCAGATCTGGGTGCAGAGGCGACCCTTCATCAAAAGAGGCGTTCTGCCTTCGCTCTTGGGGCTCTTGGTCACCGTGGTCGCTCATAGTGACGGCGATAGGTACTCTCGGAGAGTCTTCGACCGTGCGGATCGGGCTGGCCGTATTCTGCCTCCACCTCATGACTTCTTCTCGGAGTAAGGCTAGCTCGGAGGCCTGCTTGCTTTCCAAGGCTCCGCCTCCCCTAAAGTCCGGCTCCGGATCCCGTGACCGAATATAATCTGTCCATAACGCTCTTGGGAGCAGAGGCCTTGCTCCTCGGGGGCTCGCACCCCTGATGGGTCGAACGCGAGCAGCTCGACGGCATGGACTCTGGGTGCCAGGCCTGGAGCGAGCCTTTCGTCCTCGGGAACAGCGCCTTCTGTCGGAGTAGCCGTGGCCCGCTCCGCAACATCCAGAGGGATGACTGTGTTGCGAGGGCCGATGGCAAGCTCTACGACTCTTAAACCGAAGCCACTGTAGGAGGGGCTCCTTCGTCCGACCGGCCTTAACCGATGGACTCCGGAGGCGGGACTCCTTGATGCGCTGAGGCCAGCGCTACCCGAGGGGACCTCTGGGTAGGGGCTACGCTCTTGCTTTTCCTCAGAGGCATAGTCCGAAGGCTAGTGGTAGAGAGGCTAGTTTTTGGACTAAGCTCTCCACGGACGGCGTCAACTATTGGCGTAATATAGAATCACGTAACATGTTTTAGTGTTTGAGAACCTCGAGGAGTTCGCTAAGCAAGCTATAGTTCGAACAGTACTCGAGGCCTCCGAATGGATAATAACCTTCGAGCAAGAATAATATTGATTGTACTCCGTTTGTTCGATCCCCCTCCACCCTGCATGGGGGTATTTATAGGTACAATTATCATGGGGTAATACGAAGTTACCCCCTACTTATAACCGACTATTATAGTATGAATATTGACTTTACATAGGGGTAGTTTAGTAATCCTCCGTGTGAACGAATCCGACTTTATGTCTTGTCGGAGGGGACAAGAATACTACGGTTTCGAAGTCCTGCGATAGGTGGTCTCGGAGGCTTCACACACAGCAAGCCGAAGGGGGCTTTGTCAAGAGCTTTGAACGGAGCCTTAACTCGTATCTCCGAAGGTGGCTTCGCAATCCTTGTCATCGGAGCCCTGTTAGAGTAAAGCGACTTACCCCAACACAACCATTTCTATCATTTAAATTTTATCTCAAATGTTATAACTTCTAATCTCAAAATGAATTTCCTCCCAAAACTTTCCATAATACCTCTGTCACACGTCCCACACCCTACCTATTCTCCAATATTAATATTAATAAAATGTAGTCTCTTTTCTTAATATGAGTACTAAAGCGCATATATATATATATGTATGTATGTATATAGATATCTACCCTACTATATAATTGACGAAGTTGAGTGTCCACCATGGACACTCATCTATTCAATCTTAGCCTTCCGTTTAATTGTATTAAATCTTAACCGTTCATTCTAATCTGTCCCTCTCCTCAGCAACCGCGCACGCGATTTTCGGCCCCGCCCACCCGCAACTGATTTTATATTTTTATCTCTTTCCGTATAATAACTTTATATTTAAATGACTTTCTTAATGGATGGATATCTTTCTGTATAATAACATTCCATTTAAAAAACTTTCTTTAGTGGATGGATATCTTTCCGATTAAAGACCTTCCATGTAAAGAACTTTCCTTAGTGAACTGATATATTTTCTTCTAATGACTTTCCTCATATTACGATTTTTTCCTTTTCGGTTTGATCTTTTTCCATCTAATGTGAACGTCATGATTAGAATGTGCTTTCTTTTTATTTAAGTGAGTTTCTGATTTCCACAGCGTACTCTATAAAAGGAAAGATCTGACCCAAGCAGAACACACATATTCTTCCTGCTCGACAGTCCTACTCCCAAAACTATTCTGATCATTAGTTTTGCTGGATGAATTTCGAATGACTGTCTAAGGACAGTATAGATGGCATCCAGAGGGTCGATGCCAAATCATGCAGCCTGATGGCTTGGACTGCAAGCAAATATTTTTCTTATGTTTTTATTTGATTTTTTAAGGATATGTCAGTTTGATTTGTACATGTAATTGTTCTTTGATGCTGCTATAATATTTCTAACTACTAAATTAAAGTTCTAAAGAATTCAACTCCCGACTAATAATATAATTATTTTTTTATTTTTATCGGTGCATGAGACGGGTACGATACTAGTATGTATATGTATGTAATAGTCCGGTCCCACTTCTGTCACCTATCTCGCGACGAGTCACGTCGAGACGCAGCGGCAGAGCACGTCACGCGGAAAGCCCTCGTCACGGTAGCGCTCCGGTCGCTGCCGGTGGGTGGCTGCCCATAACCCCCCACCTCCACCACCTCCCCTCCCTCTCCTGTTTTCTCCCGCCGGGCACCGGCCGCCGCCGCACGCGGGCGAAGCAGCTCGACCTCCCGCTCGGGAAGACTCTGGGGAGGCCTGCGGCGATGGAGAGCAGCAGCGAGGAGGAGCTGGAGGAGGACTTCCCGGGCCACGAGTGGATCACCCCGCAGTCCTCCATCCGCGCCGCCTACCAGTCGCAGACCGAGAAGGTGGGCCTTCCCTCCCTCCTCCTCCACCACCCGCCGCTTCGGCTCCTTCCCGCGCCCTGCATGGCTGCATTCCGCCTGCAGCTGCGGTTTCTTCCCCCTTTTAGCTAGTTCCTGCTTGCCGTCTCCTCCTTGCCGCTGCTCTGTCTGCTTGCTTGTGCTCGAGTTACATTGCGATTTCGGATCTATGTGGTGTTGCAAGGGGCAACCTCTTAGGAAGAGAGTCTATGCAGCATTTGGCCACCCAGCTCTTTTTGCAAATTCTGATTTATGAACCTGTGATTATGTAGCGTTTTCTACTTTTCTGTAGCACAATCTGGTGTAAATTATAGCTGAAGCTTAGTGCAATGAAATCTGAAGTACAAGTGTACAACCTAAACTAGCTTGACCTTAATGCACTGGAACTTAAATGGATGTGTTGGGGGGAGAGAGATTTGATCATTTGTCACCGCCGGGTCGCCTGCATTTGTGTCTGTTGGGGCCGCTGGTGGGGACTCCGGTGGTTGCTGAAACCTTCTTAACAGTGTGATGATGGTACTCATTGATACTAGCTACTGTGTTTAACAGGGTATCAGGAAAATTTGCTCTGAGCTACTGGAGCTGAAGGATGCTATTGAAAACTTGTGTGGGAATATGCAGTCCAAATACCACGCTTTCCTCAGGTAAATACTGATTACTGATTTACCCGTTCCCTTCTGACAACAGAAAAAATATTGTCTCTATGGATCCTGTCATTTATATTGCTGTTCACTGTTTCTTCTATTATTGAGTTTCGTGCCATTAGCTCAAACATGAATGTTTAGTTTTTCGTCGATTGCATCAATTTTTTGTTGACATATGATCCAACTTTATCTTTGAGTCCCTAGAAATTTGGATTGTAATATATAAGGTTTTGTGTTTCTTCCTTCTTCCTTGGATTGATGTTTTTTTATGTGCTGAAATATCTTCTCATGTTTGTTTCTTTATACAGAATATCTGAGGAGGTTGTTGAGGCAGAACAAGAGTTAATTGAGTTACAGAAGCATGTCTCTGCCCAGGGTATACTTGTGCAAGATCTAATGAGTGGTGTGTGCCGTGAACTTGAAACGTGGCAAAAATATTGCAAGGATGAACACGTGGAAGAGAAGGACCTTGAAACAGAACTGAATGAAATCTTGTCCTATGATGCCCAAGATTCCAAGGTAAGTTTTCTGGATAAAATAGACATTTTGCTTGCGGAGCACAAAACAGAGGAGGCATTGCTTGCTCTGGAAACTGAAGAGAAGAAATATATAGCTACGGATGATTCAGGCAAAGAATTAGATTCAGCGATTTCTGCCCATAAGACAGCAATACTCAAAAGGAAATCAATTCTTGAGGATCAGCTTGTTAGGTATTCAGAACAACCTTCTTTATCTATTACTGAGCTAAGGAAATCTTTGTCTGGCCTAATTAAGATTGGCAAAGGTTCTCTAGCCCACCAAGTACTTCTAAAAGCTTATGGGTCACGTCTTCAGAAAAATGTTGAAGCATTTCTTCCGACCTGTTCAATCTACACAGAAACTTACTCTGCAACTTTGTCAAAGCTTGTTTTCTCAGCTATCTCAAAGGTATCCAAAGAATCTAGTACACTATTTGGGGATAGCCCCATGAATTTGAACCGGATTATTCAGTGGGCTGAATATGAAATAGAAACCTTTGCACGTTTGGTTAAAGAAAATTCTCCTTTGCCTGAGAGTGCTTCTGCCCTTCGCTCTGCCTGCATATGCATCCAAACTAGTCTCACTCACTGCTCTTATCTAGAATCGCATGGGCTGAAATTCTCGAATTTACTTATGGTACTATTGCACCCTTATGTTGAAGAAGTTCTTGACCTGAATTTTAGAAGGCTGAGGAGAAAGATTGTAGATTCAGCAAAGAATGTTGATATTCTGCTTCCCACCTCTCAAGAAGGATCACGGCTCTCTAGTGCAGCTGCACCAAGTATAATGCTTACAAGCAGTGGAAAGAAGTTCATGTCCATTGTCAACGTGAGTTCCTAGTTTTATTCTTTTTACTGGATTTTCTTTATTCCAAACTTTTGTCTTAATGTGTCTGAAAACTCAGTTTCCTGTTGTGTTCAACTGCACAATACAATTTAAGTAATTGGCTGGTCTCACTGCTCATATCTAGAATCATATGGTTGCCTGATTTCTAGGAGTGCCTGGAAACCTTGTTGAAATTAAGCCTTGATTAATGTGGCCTTTTATGCCAGTTACTTGACAGAATGCAACCAAATATATCTGTAACAACTCCCTGTATCCATACTTATAATAAATACACATGACACACTTGCATGAATTAGTGTAGGCACCAAAATACTGTAGTTTTTTTTTTGGGGAAATTGCAGTCTTTTATTGAAAGAAATGGAAATTATTATGGCATGCAGATCATTTAATTACTTTAGAAAATTTTGTGCTTCACCTATTATCTGATAAACTGAAGTAGATCTTTGTATGTGCTCCTTGCAGGATGTTTTGGATCAAGTTACCCCAATGACTATAGTTCATTTTGGTGGAACAATTTTGAATAAATTTGCCCAGCTATTTGATAAATATGTTGAAACACTGATCAAAGTATTGCCAGGAGCTTCTGAAGATGATAATCTAGTGGAGTCAAAAGAGCCTATAGAATTTAAAGCAGAAAGTGATGCACAGCAGATTCAACTCATTGGAACGGCATATACTGTAGCAGATGAATTATTGCCTGCAGCTGTATCCAAGTTCTTTGATATCCAAACTGAGAAGAAGGGAACTGGTGGATCAGGCGAGGGCCTTGGCTCTGGATCCATATATTCCATAGAATACAAAGAGTGGAAACATAATCTGCAACACTCATTGGACAAACTGAGGGATTACTTCTGCCTACAGTATGTCTTATCATTTATTTACTTGGAAGGAAAATCACGGTTGGATGCTAGAATGTACTTGGAGTCGAAAACAGATGATCTTCTTTGGGAGGCTGATCCCTCACCTTCACTGCCTTTCCAGGTGATTCCATTTCAATGATGCGTGATATCAGTTGTCTGCGTCTATCTTGTTAAAGCTCAAAAAGATTTCTTGTCGTTCTGAAAAACCGTATCATCACAGGTGTATAAGAAAGATACCCCTATTTATAAGGATAGAATCAAACTAAAAAAATAAGATGATGCTATGATATCTGGTACTACTTTTATGACTGCCATGCTGTGCACAAGAGGATATCTTAGGACCATAACCGTGTTTTTCTTGTTTTGTTTAAATTTGAATCTCAAAACTATCCAGAAAATTTCTGCCTTTAATTTATTTATGTTTTATTTAATAGTTAACACTAAACACAAAAGTTCATCATTTAGGCAAGAGAGAGTGGACTCCTGTCCTGTTATCAAAAATCTTCTAAATATGTTTATGCTAAAGATGCTTCAGCCCGTCGTAGAACACAGCTCTTTATTATGTTGGCTAGTCCTCAAGCAGCTCCCCCTGCTAACTTTTATGTATGGGAGTCCTCGTCCCCATTTCTGAGTGACAAATCGACCATCCTTATTATATTAGGTTGAAAGTGGTGAAGGTCAGGGCATACATTGACTTTTAGGGGTAAGATAGAAATCCACTAAACATGTTAGAAGTGATTAATGATGTCAGCTCAATATGTGATGCTTTTCTGTTCAGATGATTGCTTTCAGTCCCATGGATGTGTCATCACTGAGCTTATTAAATTACTGCTTACACAAAACACCCAAGTTATCTCACCTATCTATCTATATAATTTTCTTAGGCGCTGTTTGTAAAGTTGCGGCAGCTAGCTAGTGTCGCTGGTGATGTCTTACTAGGTAAAGAGAGGATACAGAAGGTCTTGCTCTCAAGGCTAACCGAAACGGTTGTCATGTGGCTCTCCAATGAACAAGAATTCTGGGATGTCTTTGAGGATGAATCCATCCAACTCCGACCTTCAGGACTGCAGCAGGTACATTTTCTCGAGCTTTCATGTTACTCCGTTTCAAATACTAAAAAGATCAATATTTGCGCAATTGCTCCTTTCAGCTTATTCTTGATATGCACTTCGTCGTTGAGATTGCTGTCTGTGGACGGTACCCACATAGACCAGTTCAGCAGCTCGTGTCAGTAATCATAACTAGAGCAATTACAGCCTTCTCAGCGAGACACGTTGACCCGCAAAGGTAATCAATATATTTTCTGCCCCCTTTTCTTCTTCTATTTTCGCGCTATCCTCTTGCTGCCTGTTTTTCTATGGCCGAATTGCTCAGTATTATCTTCTTCCTTTCATTATTCAGTGCTCTACCTGAAGATGAATGGTTCCTCGACATGGCCAAGTCTGCAATTAACAAGCAGTTAGGGACTTCAGGATCTGAGTCAGATCTTGAGGAGCCTGTTGCTGAACATATCGAAATCTCCGATTCTGATGAAAGTAGCATTTCAACTCCATCGACGATAGGATCTGAAGAGTCATTTGCTTCTGCAAACAATGACGACGTAGAAAGCCCTGTATATTTCACCGACTGAGGTATGAGAGTTACCCCGAACTCACTGTAGATGTGATTGTAGCTATTTAAGCTTCTAGTATATTATCCTACATACTTGTCCGAATATTTTAAGCAAATCTTGCAGCTTATTTATTTATTTTCCTCAAATTGATTCCATTCCAAAGTATCCAGGAACTAAAAAATTAAAAATGAACATGATACATTTTCATTCGACTCTTCCATGGCACAGAAGTACGAACCTTATGCTAACATAAATAGAATGAAAATACAGTATTGGGAAAACCTTTTTACCCCTCGAGTCGACATCTCTCATTTCTTGAAATACCATGCAAATGGTTATGAAAAATCATAAAAATATTTGACAACATTTATATTATATATATAATTACAAGATTTCAAGTCTAAATTTGACACACACGTCGAGAAAAAAACTAATCTAAACTATGAATAGTTGCACGGTTTACAACTAAATTTGTCCTTTTTTCTTACTTTGTACCTTTGACTCTGGGTTTGAAAATTTGTAATTATGTGGAGTGATAGATATCAATTTACTCTAAATTATTATATATTTTTTAAAAAATATATAACTATCTGTAATGCCACTATCTTTGTTCTTAGATCAATGTCGTACTAAAACTCTGTAACGGTTCTGCCAAGTTCTGTGTTGTGCTGTCAAATTGTATCTATCTATCATCATGTTCCACTTCACTGTGCTCGTAAGTTGACATGTGAGTGTCGCTCACGAGTTGGCCAATCATGCCAACCAACTTGATCTGAGTCCTGAAATATCATGTCATACCCCCAGGCCCCAGCATTTGTCTTGATCTGCACCTGCCCTTGTGGCCAGAGATTTATCTACCTACTGCATCGGTGTAACAGTGGCTTGTACTAGTAGACTAGAAGTAGAGTACTAGAGTTGTATTCTATCTCAAGTCTCCGGATAACAAAAAAGACAAATAAAAAGCAAAATCCATCTCAGAGAGAGAAAGAGACGCTGTTCATGGGCAACCCAATCGCATCAAGGGCACGAAGCTACGAGCAGCTGAGAACGTACGTCGATACGTGCAAGAAGTCACTGTCCCAACAGTAACTTCCCGAAGTCGTAACGACTAACGAGACAATCTATCTCTTGCTCAGATTAGCTCTGAGCCGTTGGAATCGAATGTTGATCGGAAGCTGAGGTGAGAACGAATGATGAAGCCTATACGATTATATCACAAACTTAATCGCGAACCAAGATACTACTCACAGGAGGACGATCGATCGACGAGGTAGATAGCGAGAGGGGAAGGATGGAAAAAATGGCCAAGAAAAGCTGTGAGATTTGCACCGGGTGAGCTATCGACCTGGCTGAGATCTTGTGATCAAGAAGCGTGGCCACCGTGGTGGGCGGCGCCGGCGGTGACGTCGTCGGCGTCTGTTGGCTCCCATGATGAGGCGGTGAGTAAGGACAGGTCCTTCCACCCGAGCTTGAGGCAGCCGTCTTCTTCGACGAGCGTGTAGCCTTTCCATGGGTACATGCCGAGCAGCAGCCTTGCTTGCGCGGCGGGGCTCCCGGCCAGGGTCACCGGCCGGAACCCCGCGCGCCGCAGCTCATCGCCCCACCGCTCCACCCGCACCTCGCCTGTACGCATGGGGCCGCCGACGGCGACGATGTTACGTATCTCCGCTCCGAGGAGCTGCCGCTCCACCGCGTGCCGCTCGGCGGCTTCCTCCTCCGCGGCGCCCGCGCCGTCGCCCAGCGCGTCGAACAGCGCCGAGTAGTAGTGCAGGGCCTCCACGAACCGGCCCAGGAAGTCGCCGCTGTGGCCGAGGTCCTGCTCCACAATGGTGATCAGCTTCGGCCGGAGGCTCTTGAGCAGGCGCACCGTGGCGACGTCCGAGCCCGTCACGTCGTAGAGGCAGTGGTGCATCCAGTGCACGACGGTGGCCTCCCCGTGGTGGCGCGGGCCGAGGAGAGCCGAGGCGTCTGTGACGTACCCGATCTTCCCTTCGATGGGCCGGAACTCGAAGGGCAGCCCGAGCGACGCAGCGAAGTCCGCGAGGCGGCGGCCGGTGGCCTCGAGGACGTCGAGCGACGCGCCGAGCCCGGTGATCCGGAGCGACCGCAGCTTGGACGGGCGGGAGGCGAGGATGTGGAAGAGCCCCGGCCACTGCAGCCCCTGCATGATGTCGAGGTCGATCACGTGGACGCGGTCCTCGCCGTCGAGCGCCTGGAAGATGGCCTGGTTGGCCGTGAAGTGCGAGAACTTGACGAGCGGCGAGAGCGCGTTGTACGCCTGGAACGCGCCGGAGATGCGTCGGCTCTGCGCGGCCGCGAGCGGGCGGAGCGCCAGCGGCGAGTAGGCCCCGAGGTACGAGCTCAACACACGCGCGCACAACGCGTCCCCGAAGTAAGCCGCGACGCGCTCGGGCGACGACCCGAACGGGGACGCCAGCTCGGCGATCTCCGGCAGCAGGTCCCGCGCCTCCGGC